>WURT03114392.1:0-11966 GCA_009936505.3 Holothuria glaberrima
ACTCGTCAAAATACCTGAGCAGATGGCAAATTATCTGAACATTCGTCGAAATACCGTGGGCCTTTTGGCGTTCCATACAAACTAGCCTTGGAGGCCTGAGATCATTGAGTGGATATATTCGGAGTGTTGCATACTGCACACTGTGCGCAACATGCACATGTAGCAAGGATATTGTACGTACACGTAGTGTACGTGATGATATTTTCAGCAAATGTGTTTTCCGCAGCCTTTCGACCTCGAGTTTTACAGTCGGGGAAAAATAGCCAGTCTCGTGTCCTGTCTCGGCCCGACTGCCCGAGTCCCCGAGTCGTTTCGGTAGAGTCCGAGTCCGAGTCCTGAACGCCGAGTTTGAGTCCGAGTCCGAGTCACGATAATCGGGACTCGAGACCGGTCTCGAGTCATCCAGCCCTGTTAAATATCCAATCGGAAGCGGAGCAAATAAAGCGCCCCTTCACACACACACTCGAGGGAAATCCTAAGCCTGCTTTTTCCTGATGTTCCTGGAGTTAGTTCGGTGTCACTTCAACACTGGCTAAAGTCCATGGAGAATACCTACTTACGTAACTGGTTCGAATATACACAGCTATTTCAGTGGCCTCTAGGGTCTGCCTCGCAGCGTACCCGTGGAGATACAGTCCACTCGATCAGCCATTGCCCAATATTGTTATGCTCTCGAGGCTCAATGCACGTGGCTATACTGCTGTTCGTAAATTGATACCTGCACACTACAAAAATAGGAAACGTTTCTTCAGTCGAAATTGTCACTCCCAGACGTGTTAGGTTTGGGATTGATGTGCTCACTGCCTACGCGAGGGACTGAAATGTGGAAATATGTCATTCCCATAGGTGTGCTATCGGAGAGGCTTGAAGCATGTGGCGGGGTGGGGGGTGGGGGGTGGGGGTGTCAGAAGAGATTACTATGTTCTTTCTTCATTTCATAATGTTTGATGGGAAACTGAATATTTTATACGGCAGGTCCGATTTATCGGATCAGAGTGGGCACACCACAGAGCCTGTACCTCACCTGCGAACTACAGTAACATGTTCTAGTCTAAATATATTGCACAGTTATGCAGACATAAGTCAGCATGTCGTCTCCCACACGCTAGGCAGTGGGGTCAAGCAAAAAAAAAAAAAAAAACGCCCGTCTGAAGGCCTTTTTGGGAAGGTCTGGAGGACAAACAAAAATTTTTTGGCCTAACTGCACCGCACAGCCTACACCTTTATCCCTTGCATATTGGGGTTACTCGGACGGAAATATTCAAAGTAACATGTTTGGCACAGTTAGAACGTTTCTCGAGTAGCAATAGAGTAGCTAGGGTTACCAGGGACCCTACCGTGGGGACATGGGCCCAGCGCCTATAGGGGAGCGCTTCACTACGACAACCTCCATCTACGCTCAGTCCTTAATTTAGTGTGCCCCTCTGGTGGAACTTTCTGCCCCAGTGCCCCATCTTCGAAAAGTCTGGCAACGCCACTGCTTGGTAACTACTGAGTGAAGTATGTAAGTCACAGTGACAGACCAATCAGATTAATGTTATTGTTTGAATTTATTTCAATCAGAGTGCAGACATCAACCATATTAAGCACTATAGAGCTGTTACTAAATATGTTTGGGAGAATGCCGCATGCCCTTTGAGATAAGTATACATAGAAGTTAACATTGGATTAGCCACTTAAAGACACGGAAAATGAGGATGAATGGAGGGGAGGGGGGTTGGAATTACTGGGAGTTGATAAATGTAAGGTTTAAATGACTGACTCTAAGGCATTACCGGCGATCTGGTAGAATAATTGAGGGGGGGGGGACACCTGCTTGAGTGAACACTTTGCGCCTCCGGCCAGGGGTACAGGGAATCACCATAGGTCCCCTGTTGAGGTACAGTGGCGAAGCCAAGCGAGTTTGTGCATTCTAGAGGATACAGATCACACATTTCTGATCTAAAGTTCTCCCCAGCTGCCATAAATAGGCTAATACCACAATTATTCATACCGAAAATGTGTGTAACAACATTTCTTTTTTCTGCATACCTCTAAATATCAGGGGAACTTTATATTATGTTCCCCACTAAAATATTGAGGGGGTATGTCCCCTGGTCCCCCGTGATCGACCTTCTGGTCCAAGGTGTTTGGGAAAAGTTGTCACCCTGCGTATCAACAGGCGGGACTCCTTAGAAAATCATAAGGCATTTATTAAGATACATTTGTAAAAGGGGACGTTTTCCACAAAATAAACTCGTGGACATTGATTAAAAGCAATCACTGTCCTTGGAAAAAGGCATAATTGATTATCACTGGTATGAGCAATATGCTCTTATGCCATACACGTGGTATTTAAAAAAAAATGTGTTTTCCAATGATTTTAAAACTAGAATTTTTTAAAATTTGTTGTGGAAAATAGAAAGCAGGGCCGTAGCCTGGGCGAAATCTCCAGGGGGCAGTTTATGACAGCTCCCAGTGACGTAGCTATAGCATTTCTGGCACCCAGGATAATCCTATCTTTGCCATCCAGTGCCACCTTGAGGGTAGAGTCGCAAAGGAGGGGTCTAAAGGGGCTTCTGACAAAGCTTTGCATTGATAAATGTTAAGAAATTGTCATTATTTACGTTTTTTTAATTTTAAAGGGATTTGTCTAAAGGTAGGGGTGACACATTTACTGTATGAAAAATCTTTGCATATGGGAAGATGGTCAAAGGGCAAAATGGTGACATCTTTGGGAGAGATTTGAACAGGCTATGTGTTTATAATTCTCACTTTTTAGTGCTTTTTTTCTATTTGGCTGGCACAAAGGAAATAGTATTGTCGAAGGTCCCTCCCCTTTAAAAAATTTTGCCTTTGTAGGGTTGCTTGGACACAGATTGGTGCTATCTTTGTCAAAGCTTTGAAGTTATCAAATGTTTTAGAAATTCTCATTATCACGTGTTACTCTTTCGACTGTGACATGGTATGTGCCATACGGCAGCTATACTGGCATCTCAGGCTGACGTTCCCGTTCTTAGTGTGTTAGAGGGCCGTCATCGATTAGTGAGCAGCGTGGGTCTCTTTCTTGTCAAAATACCTCACAAATTGGCTGATAAGGCAATTTCTAAACATCAAGAGTTGCATCTAAACGTTTCTGAGACTCCGTGATTAGAAACTAAGACTTCAAGAAAAAAAAGTTATAAATGAAAAACTCAGGTCACTTCTTAGAAAAAAGCAGGAATTAAACGTACTTTGCAAGCTCATTGATTTTAGTATTTAATTAAAGATAATCATTGACTATTTTATATTAGCATGTTGTGGCACCAAGAGAGAAACAATACAAAAGATGGCGTACTTATAGCCCACGTGATGTGCGCATCAGGAAGGAGATTCATTCGTCAGTGTGAGTTACTGATATAACCTTTCAGCCGCGGTGGTCTGGGTATATCCCCGGGAAAGTTTCGAAAATAGGGACTCTTATATTCAAATATTCAAAATTCGATGTCATGATTATGTTTTCAAAGCTCTCAGAGCCTAGATATTTTTCTAGTAGCCATTTGTCATTTTGGATTATGAAATCTCAGAGGACAGAAGTCCCTCCCTCCCGCAGGCTACGACCATGAAAAATGACCTCTGCTGTGAGATTATACCTTACGATCACCAGGATTCATAAGCTTTTACGAGTAACTCGCTACTGTTTAGACTGTTTAGTCTGTAAGTGCCACACTGATGCATACATAACAGCAGAACACTCATTATAAGTGTGATCGTACGGCGTTGGAAAATACAATTCAAATACCAAACTTTAGTAACCTAAACCCTTCGCTGGAGGAATTTAAACACATGTAGATACCCTCCGCAAAATAAACGTGGCACTAAGTATTTTTCAACTCCTAATCACGTAAATGCACCGAACAGACAGATCGATTAACCTAAGAAGTTCCTAGATACAAAGAGCGTGGAGGTGATCACTCCATCCTCACCCCCATTTGGCTACCGTATGCCCGTATACGGTGTGACCGTACGCCCGCAGGTGCGGATCCAGGATTTTGAGAAAGGGGGGGGGCGCACACACAGTCGGCCGGAGGTCGACGAGCGAGCGCCGGAGGCCCGAAGCCACGGCGAAGGGTTTGGGCCCCCCCCCCAAGAAAATTTGAATTCTAAATGCGCTTAGATGCATCTGGGAAGCATATTTTCCATATCTATTTGCTCATTTGCTCAGTCAAAAAAAATCGTTGGTCAAAAAATCGTTGTTCACCAAAAAGGGGGGGCGTGCGCCTGGTGCACCTCCACCTGGACCCGCGCCTGGCCCGTATGCAGCTTCTCCAATAGGGAGATTCAATTATTTAAAAAGTGGACCGCTAATACGTAACAGTTTCTAGGCAGAGCACAATCTTGCATCAAAGTTGGCTGGTTGGCGGGTAGTGTTCCAAGAAAATCTTAGCCAAACAATGCAGGTTAGATAGGCACTTCGCATGACTTGTACGTCCACTTGTAAACATTCTTAATCCTAAAGTGACTGGTTATCGCGAAAGTTGCTCTTTGTTATGCATACTTGCTTACTTTTGAATGGTCATACGTGCCCGGCAAATGCAATAGCGTAATATAAGATATGTATGCCTACTGTATTCGAGGCCATATAAGTCTGCTCAGGAGGCTTCGTTCTACTCGTTACAATACAGTAGAATTCATAGAGCACTGGAAACAGCCTTTACGGAGCAATATTTCTCATGAAGGTAAAAATGAATTTCATCCGGAAGTTTGAAGGTTTAACCGGGTTTCTGAATCCATTGTTTAAAATAAACTTTAAGCAAATTCAGTTGATCAAAGCCGTAGTATAACTTCTAACAAACATCTCTGTTGAGTGACGAATCTTCGTTCTGATGTAGAGGAGTCTCTATTATTTCGAACAAATTTTATTACAGAAGGTGCTGAGATAAAATCGTATGCTATCTATTTCATCTTATTTAAGCATGTTTTTGTTCGAAATTTCGTAACCATTTTAACAGAAAAATCTGAAAACAATCTAGACGATCACGATGTTTTAAGCCGAACGCAACAGAAAACGCGAAACACGAGACAGAAAACACGTCTCGTGTTTTCGCGAAACAAGCACTGCCTGATTTGCGAAACAAGTGTTTAGCTAAACATGTGTTTCGGACGAAAACGCTAATCTTGGTTTTCTGCCAACGCACACGCACGTCAGCGCGAAAACTTGTTTTCTGTTTCATGTTTCGCGTTTCTGTCGTCCGTGTGCGTTCGGCTTTATGACTCCTTGGTGAAATGTATTTGAAACAATGAAACAAGCTTGGAGAGTTTGCAGTATGAAGGTGACTTGATGATTGAGTCTACTGCTTTGAATTCGAGAGGTATTCCGATCAGGTCTGGATGTAGTCTTGATCAAGACGTTAATAAAATTTTCACTTTTAACCATAGAGCATATCCTGCTCTATGTTTCGTACTGTTTTTTTACGAAATGGGGGCGCTTGTCAACAAGACTGTACGTTCTCAAGTGTTTCATTCATTACTATCTTGTAGAAATTTGAAGACTGTAGAGGGCGCCTTCACAGTAGTTCTCAATAAACGTCGTGTACTGTGTACAACTAACGCTAAGGTCTTGAACAAGACTTATCTGGATGAAACCACCTGGAAATTTTCTGGTGGCTAAAAACATTGCTTATTGGAAGTTTATTTTCGTAGTGATGTGATTTTTGGTCATCCAACACGATTCATACTCGATTCAGCTGTGTCAGCATTGACGTAGAGGAAGGATTGTCCACCCCTATCGGCTTTGGAAAAGTGACTTAAAGGGGCTTATTGAGTTGATTCACAAATTTATGATTTTTTTCATAACTGTTGAGATTTACTCACATCTTGATGGTAAATGATCAAACTAAGACATTCTGCACATCTGACACACTACTGAAATGGCAGTGATACGGTAATTAATGATTAAAATCATTTATTAAAATCATTTATTACAAACTTGTGACCAGACACTTTTTACCATTATGTAGTAATGCATATGCAACCCCTTTCCACAAAAACTACCATTTCTCACATTTTCGTTAACGGTATGAAGTTAAACATGAGAAATGAGATTAATTAGAAGCATTGTCATGCAATGGTTCCTTTCAAAATCATCACAAAAATAATCGATGACAACTCAATGAGCCCCTTTAAGAATGGGGATACACTCAGACCTAAACGGGCGGTGCCAAAAGCAGGACTGGGCAGCGATTAGTGCATTTTTGGCTTGTGACCCTCTATACAATCGAAAAGAAAATATAACTCTAGTGTTTTTCTACGTTCACAATAGAATACAGTCCCCAATGAGCCCAAGTAGCTTCCTGTCCCAGGCGCAAATTTAGGGATTAGGGGGCCCACGCGTCCCTCTTGCCGCAAGAGAGAAAAGAAATGAAGAAGAGAAAATGAAAGAAAAATTGGAAAAGAGAAAGAAAGAAAAGAGCAAAATATTAATAAGATTGTCTAAAAACGTATTCAAAATATTTCTTTCTGCAGCAGTTTGGTGGAGCTTCAGTTGTTGGAACCAACTCTATTTTAATACAATTTAAGTGGTTGACGACGAGAGGAGGGCTACAATATGCAAAAATAGGTGACTGGCTTAGCAATGTAGTACGGCTCTATGGAAGTGAACATAATGATTAATGTGCTGGTGGCACGGCTAGCCTCGTGAAACAGTAGTAGGCTAACAAGTTTATGTAAAAGAGTGAAAAATTCTTCAGTCTAGGGGTGACTGAAATGCCAAAATTTTTCTCCGTACATGTTTTTTAGGTAATTGAAGATGACAAGCTGGAGAGAACATGCTATAGAGCACAGTAGCCCCGATATCGGGGTATGGGAGGCTTGTGCCCCCTTCAATCGATTTCAGTAAATTAACAATTTTGTTTTTTAAATGAATTCAAAAGCCCTTAGCTTTGGATTTTTACAGGAATGTAGAGAGTGCGTTTTAGACTGAGTGATGGATTTATTTTGCTCGTGTTCTGTCACAAATTATTTGAAAACTAAACCTTCGCCATCTTTCAATATTATCGAGCGCTACGCGCTTTGTTAGCCTCATTGCTGCGTGTATTGTCAATAGGAACTCAAACGTATTAGCGTTATTCCTGGTGAGGGTGCTACAAGTACGTTAATTGTAGGGTTCCTATCTCTATATGGGAACCCTACTTAATTGTTCTTGTGCATAAACGTGATTACAGATGAGCACAGTATTGTAAGAATGTGAAGCAAGGGATTTCTTTACGTCTTCCGCTGCTCTTGAACTTATTTTTATGAAAATTGAAATCTTAAAAATATTACCAGGTAGCAGACTCACTATATTATGAGAATTTTTTCAACATATGGTCAATTCGAAACTTTGCCAAAGATAGCACAAATTTGCATCTACGCCACCTTCAATAATTGTCCTTTTGAACTCGTGGGTAAAAGTTTCACTCTTTCTTCTCTTCTCAGTTTAATTTTTCAAATAGATATGTCCTTACCTATTTCGAGATTGCCACCTTTGGTTGGAAACAATATTTGGCGCCCTACGCTAGGGTGGAAAGTAAACACCATAAGTAATTACAGGTTCCATCCAGGTTTCTTTTTCGTTTTTTTTTTTTTTATTGGCTGCTTTTTGCCAGCCAATTAAATTTACCAAACATACAAAAATACATAACGAAAAGAAAAACAACCCCAAAATTATACAAACTACAAAGCTACACAAAGTTCCCCAAAATACATAGTCCAAATAAGGTAAGGCTTAAATTATAACAGAAAACTAAGATAATGGCACGGGCGTGGCTAAGTTATTTCATAATCAATTCACCCCTTAGTCCAATCATCCACTTTCAACTCGGTTTGCTTAATCGACTTTTCCCGCGGCAGTTCCTTCTACTATTTGCATTCATGGAGTTACTTAACTCCACGATAACTTTTCCAATCCTAAGTGTTTAGGCTACTGTTTACTCTTAAATTTACATGCTGAAATATTGCTATGTAAGCTCTGACGCCCTTCGAAGTTACGTTCTGGCAAAAATATACCCGCGTCAGCTTATGGCCATCTCCATTATTTCATTCAGTTCGATATATATATTCAATATGAAATGTCTTTCGTTTAAGATTTTCTACTTGCGTCGCAGCTCTAGGCATAATTCCATAGGCACACACGTCTCCGGCTTTCTGTCAACCGTTTCCTTGCGGTGCTCCAGACTACAGGGACTGGTGGCACCCGATACATCCGCAAATTGTTTACTCAGCGAGGCAGATCCTGCAAAGGTCGGTAACGATGAGCGGACCTCCGTCCCACAAACTCTACCAGTGACAAGGCTTCAACGTCGGCTGGAACCTTTCGACACCCCCTTGGCTGCAGGCTACAACACCCAAATTTAATGACGAACACCAGTACCGTCAAAATTCTACAACCTGTGCAGAGCTGATATGTAGACAATTGCCTGCCTGAACCTTCTCTGCCTCTTCTCAAAGAAAACTTCTTAACTACTCAATGTACATTTTTACTTCCTAAGTGTGTTTTACTTCAGTCAGGAGATAAAGCGTTCTTCTCAAACTATGCCTAATTTCTACTTTTAGAACCCAACAACTTAGATTGACACACCCGAATCCCTCTACAACGCTTCTCGCATAACAAAAGGAAAGCATTCCTACAATTTGCTGTCGAGAATTATCTACATTTTATTCTAGGCAGGGGCTTCTATAGGAGAATTAGCACACTACTCCTGCAAACGCCCTTATTTTTATTTGTTACCCGGCGCAAACAAACCTAAGGAGTTCTTAGTGTGACAGAGATGAGCAACAAGCATAACATTTATGTTTTATTGTCAAAAGGAACAGGAATTTCACGACAATTTCACATATACAGGATAAAATTACAATCTGGGCGGCTGTCAACTTTGCGCTTCGATATAACTTAATGGCTATTTGTCTAACGCTGGGAAATCTAACTAGCGTACGATCGATCAAATTGTTAGATTTATTGCTGTACTTACGCCTTTTTCAACGAAAGAATAGTTGGTGATACATCAATATTAATTTTGTGTCTGCTCTTTCTTCAGAAACTGAAACCCGCCACCGACAGCCACGCACATGAACTTCTTTAATAGCCCTGCGGCTGTCGTAAATGTTTCCGATTTAAAACATGTATTGTAGTTTCTTATAAAAGTTAAAAGACATTGTCAACTAAGAATTTAAAAATTCAGTATATGTTTTGCACTTTTTCTTAGAAAAAAAAAACAAATTAACAAAAAACGGCTGCTTGACGGTGATCCTATACCAAGATCGCAGATTGTCACAAAGGGATGGCAAGTAGGTGAAAGCGGTGACATTTTAACGAAATGGCATTTGCAATCTACAAGTTCTCGAAAAGATAGTCGGTTGGACTAACATAGTCATAAATAAACAAGTATATCAAAAATTAAACAAACAAACATAAAAAATTAAGAAATATTAAAAAAGGGAAACAAAAAAAAAAATCGTCTTTTTCATTCAACGGTTTATATACCAGAACTGTGTATGTAGGAGCAAGGGTGAAACTACTGGTACAATCAGAAACTTTTGTTGGCAGAGGCTGTGAATTTCGAACTCAGTGGCAGTGCCTTGAGGAGGGCCACAACCAGATGGCACGCAAAGCACAAAAAATTACTTAATATGTCTCCTAGCTCAGGGGACCTGACACCTTCCGTATCTTGCATTTAACAATGTACAATAATATATAATAAGTTAAGAATCACACTACTTGGAAGGTGAGAAACTTCCCCTTGTCAAGAATATTTAGAAAGTTTATTTTCGCTCTGCATTAGAGATTGGAGCAGGAATACAAATACAACGGTGTGCCTTTTTTACCGAGACGTTATGGCTGCCACAGTAACATAGTCCTCCGGCTTTAAGTACTAGCTTGACGTGACACTTTGAAAAGCCCTACGGGGTATGTTCCTATAGACTCCTTAATGTTCACAAACAAAGAACGTCACGGCTGGTTGGCAAAAACGCCGATAAGGCTGGCTTACAGTGCCGTCACAATTAAAAGTAGATTCTACTTCATCTACTCTTTGCGTGCAATTGGCAATTGCCCAAGAGCGTTTATACGCGCAAAACATAGCGTGCAATGTGTTTTTTTTTCTTTTCGCATGATCTATGTCAACCAGTGCTCACAGTGACTCGACTTAACCTGTGAATAGGGAGCTTTAGATTACACGACGCGGACGTCGGCTACGACGTAATGACGTCGGCTACGACGTAATGACGTCATGAAGTAATAATGCACATGCGTCTACGTGAACTTCACGTTGTCGGTGGAATTCTCTCGAGTCGCTCGATTTGGCGTTGTGGCGAAAACGGCAAAGTGAGACAGCAAATGACGTCATATGATTGTGTTGGCATGCCTATTGCCGAATGCAACCGTCTGTAACTTATGTGAACTAAGCCGAACTGAAGATGGATGTTAACCAAGGAGAAGATCTAGGCCTGTACATCGAATTCGGTAAGTTTAAAGGGAAATTCTTGTCATCCCAGACAGTTGCAAATCTCCTAACTGTGCAACTTGTAGCTCCTCCCATAACTGTATAAAACTCCTCCTCGTGCAGACACAAACCTATTTTATTACTTCAAGGTTATGTCCTGGTGAGCATGCAAGGCTATAATGTGTAATCCAAACACTCTCTCAGCATTGTGAGGATTGTAAGCTACTGTGCATCTTTTGAATTTTCAAACTTTGTTGTCAATCAAAAAGCAGTAACCAACTGAGAATTTTGATACCCCTACACTAAAAATATACTTTGGGGTGACGAGTGTATGGCTTTAAAGGGAAATATTGCATTAATATGCTCCAATGATGCGTGCAAAAATACGCCAAATCATTATCAAATCATTCAGTCTCACTAATAAACAGCAATAGCTTTATCTCTTAAAAATATTATGAATTGCAAGAGTTATGGATGTTGCATCATTTGAAATTTTGAAAGTTTGGATAAACAAATTATTTTTGCGCAACAAATAACCGAATTTCTTTCAGTGGGAATCTTATTTTTTGAAAACAAAGCTACCGTACTACCTTATAGTGAATTGTCTATCGTTCTGTATCTATTAGTTTAGGTTTAGAAAATAAGAAAAAATTCTGTGAAACAAACGTAATATTTCCCTGTAAGCATTTCAGTGAGTTGAATTATTTACATCATTGTTGTATTGATCAACTTCGGGGTTAGAAAGTTTGATAGCCAGTTACCCTCACACAGCAACATAAATTCATCGTCGTCCATTATTATAAATCAGTTAAATGACCAAAGACAATAATGCTTCACAAACTCATGGATGTTTGACATTCTTCAACTTACATATGGAGTAAGTTTGACTTATGGGGTCGGTCGGTCATCCGGGCCTT
The DNA here is from genome assembly GCA_009936505.3 of Holothuria glaberrima. NCBI lineage: Eukaryota > Metazoa > Echinodermata > Holothuroidea > Aspidochirotida > Holothuriidae > Holothuria > Holothuria glaberrima. The sequence goes on from WURT03114392.1 coordinate 11,354, forward strand.
TTCGTTACCCTAGCAACTTTTGAGTGAAAACAACAACTGACTGCAGTATGACCATATGGGAACACTTGAGGCGCTACACATCTGGAGTGAAACTATCCCTACACTACACTATGTGGAGAATACGCGCAATGTATTTGTTTTCACTCCAACACATTGTTGTCATGGAAAAGTGACGTGTCACCGACCGCCCCCTTACATTTACGCTATATACCTTTACCATTAACGGCAATGGATTTGAGCGTCTACTACTCAAACGAGTTAACGAATATTACCACTCAACTTTCATTCCTCGGCCCCGTCGTAGAAATCTAAAGCGCAAGTTTCAGGGCGCGGACGTCTATGGTGCGCCTAGCGTACCATAAGTCCTGAAATCGACACATGTCGATTTAAATTGACATATGTCAGTTTCTCGTGATCAGATTGGATAAAATCGTCACATCTGGAGGAAATCGGCATATGTTCAATGAAATCGACATATGCCAGTTTTGTCGTCTTCTCATTGGCCTACCACCGTTAGAAGTTAAATCCTAGCTCTATGATTGGAGGAAATCGGCATATGTTCAATTAAATCGACATATGCCAGTTTCTCGTCTCCTCATTGGTCTACCACCGT
>WURT03114403.1:0-11966 GCA_009936505.3 Holothuria glaberrima
GAATAGAACATTCCATCTTTCAACTCATGAAATTATTCATACTATTGCACTCATAAACATTCATTATTTGTATAATAGAGCTTATGCAGTGACGTCACGTGACGTCAAAACAATAAAGCACATGGCAGACACCCTGTAGACTTCGCACGCGCGCGTAGTAGACTTACGCGATTGGTTGACAAATGACAAATCAGCTGTCTGCATCTGTTGGTGTAACTTGCAGTGATACGGGCTTGCCTCCAAACGAGGGAGCACACTCTCTGCTCTGTGTCGTCATATGCATAAGGTCTACAGCCAACGAGACTGTAGGTAGATGTATGATCTACCAAAGGGGAGAAACAAGCACAACACAGCTTCAAATTAAAACAGTCAAATAATACTTCAATTCACAAAATAGTGTGACTGAAAGGCGACTTCATCCACGCTTGCATGCAAACAGCATTTGTATAGTCTAGGCTGGTAGTTGAGAGAAGGTCGAAAAGTTCCTTTTGTGACTGACGATAATCGATCTATACCAGTATACTAGGCTCATGACAAAGGATTCATTTTCCTAACAGCATTTTAACATTCTGACCGATTCCTGAGTGCAATACTACTCTTTTCCAAGATCTTCTGAGTGATTTCATAGCCTTACACGGGCAAACACTCCACATCCTTTTCACTCAAAAAAGTTTGATAAAATTTCACTAATTTCAAATCCCTCCATTCGGTATCGTCATGACTTTTGCGCTTACACTTGAACACAAATATGCCTAAGGATATGACGTAATGTAGGCTATTTTTAGAGAAGAAAGACTACAAAATGTTGAGTGAAATTTATCAACATTATATCAAGCACTGGTTATGATCGGTATGGTATATATCATAATGCATCATGTTTTTAAAGCCTTATTACATTTACACCTACTTATTGACCTTGCACTCCATTAAGACCGATTCAAACCTAAGTATAGAGCTATAAAGCTTAAAGGAGTTGAACACTGTAAACTCTGAGCTATGTCTGTGATCGGCGGAAGAGCAACGGATGACCATATATGATTCTTATAGCTTTATAGCACGAGAACATTGAAAGTATATATCGGCCTTGAAAGGCATCTTTAGGCAGGCGCTAGGACATAGCATATGCGAAATTCTATACTGAAAGCAGGCGGAAGGATATATTAACTTGTAGAGGGAACACACCACGGTAAAAATTTCTGTACGCATTGCAAGTCATTTCACAGTTTTCACAATCGACAATAGTATTTGGATAATGTTACAATCAATCCCTGGCAAAACATTTATGTTTGTCATGCTCTTCGGTAGATGATGAAAGTCTGAAAACGAAAATTGTTATAAATGGATTAGTACCTTACTAAACGCTCGCAATCTATCCATGCTGTCCTTTCATTGTAGAACGTCAAAGCCCATCTGACATATCTAAGACAATTGATGCCTTCTAAACGATGTATGACGTCAATGTAAAGGGGATATGTACATCGTGGTAATTATGTAATGAAGCTTCATTATTTTAATGGTCTTGTTAAACAAAAGTTTTTAAAGGGACTATTTTAGTAGACACATTAGGCCTAGTCATCTGATCAGTACCTTCATGGGTAACTAATAATTGGTCCTGGTATTTGTTCGACTGAGCAGTTTTTATAGCTGCGCTATTTTCTTTAAACATATTTGGACAGGGTCTTTTTCAAATATTGACAAAATAGACCCGACAGGAGTGAATGAATTTGTGAAGCAAATATCTGCCATTCCCTAGATACCGTGGTGAGACATTTACTGACGCCAGTAACATGAATGTACTCATTCTAAAATTATGGAGCATTCTATCTATCCATCTTCGACCGTTTCCTGTTACAGTTACATTGAAATAAGTTCGAAATGTTATAATATATTATGCGCCTAGCAAGATGTAGTACGTGAATTGAACACTGTTTTGTCACCCAATGTTTTGAGTATTGCATTGTCATGTTCCATTTCAAAGTGTGTCACACTATGTGCCGTTAATCGCGTTTTCGTCATGCACTGCTTGCTGATTACGTCGTAAATGCTTTACGATTAGGAAGAACACGGTGTCAAAATGGTTGGGAAGTTGCAGGATCTTACATTATTCTTACATTTTCAATGCTCGTGAGTTTTGGAAGAACGATATTCGTATACTGTTCTTGCGTATATTGTTCAGTCAATCGCGGAGATGTCACTGAGATGGGTACCGTAATCCCACGCATTAATACCTATCTATCGGCCCCTGTCGTCCAACCTTGACCATTGCATAGAAAACCTTGTTTTTCATCATAAGATAGTTATATGAGCAAAGAGGTTGCTGATACAGGAAATAAAGGGCCCCTTTGTAACCTTCCATCCGATCAGATGAAATACAATGCGGCATGCATTTGACTTACCGGGATCATTGTCTGCCATTATCATGAGCGGTTGTTAATTTCATATGTAAACAGGGACAATGAACCCCAACTGAATTGCTGGGTATGAAACACAAGATTTGATAATGACATATAAGTACTTCATATGAATATATCATTTAGAGAATGCGGAGAGTCATCTGAAAGATACATCTGTCGTAAATATATCTGTGCCAAACATATAGAAAAAGTGCATTGCACAAAACGCACTGTGGTAATAAATACGACAACTCTGCACTCTAAAAAGCGTGTTTAGGAATTAAACACATTTTTGTAAACACTCATGTTTAATTCCTAAACACTGTGTGTTTAATTCCTAAACACCATGTGTTTAATTCCTGAATCTGTTTAGACTTTACATGTGTTTCCAAAGTGGGGGCAAAAAAGTGTTTAGAAAGGTGTTTAATTCATAAGCACTGTTTTAACAGTGTATATTTCTGGATTTATGTGTCGATTAGTGCCAAACAAGCTTGAAATAAACTAAAAGATATATCCTCTTTACGTAAAGTGAATTCTTAGTGGCAAACAATTCAAACTTTGTTTGATTTAGATTAACTTGTCAGCAGCCTTTCTCCTTTTTGGTGAAGATTAGACCGGGGGTCCCTTTTTGAAAGTGGAGGGGATTGCTGCTTCCCCTCACTTTTTTCAAGAATTGCAACGGAAATTGTAGGCAAATGTTTGATTCCATTATTTGCTGATTCAATAAAATCAAACTCAAAATGGTATGAAGAGCCATTTAACGAATCAAAATGGTAAAAGCCCTTGATTACACCCGTAGGTGATCTGGCCTCTAAATCGTTTCCCTTGTTGTTAAGTGAGCCCCAGATACATTGCTTCTATAGGACTGCCATTCGCGCTTCAGTTGTTCTGATCAAGGGCATGTCCCCCAATTTTTAAAAGCTGTTGAAGGTTACGCTTGACATGCCAGCCATGCAGTGAGCCACAACTGGAAGAAAGGCCATGGCCGGCCCGACTCAAACCAATTGGTTCATACAAACTGAGCCGTAAAACCTCATCTAAGTACACTTGACATACATTATGATAATGGAAAAGTCTGCAAGGTGCAGAGGTTTGCTCACGCTGTTATACCTTAGTTCGGAAATTGTTCTTATTTTGGCCTATGGACGGTTAAAAGAAAAGTATGTTCTTTTCAGCCAGTCTGTAACAAAATCATGAAGGATTTGAAGTAAACCACAATCTCCGTTCTAGGATTTCTTGTCGAGAAACTAGTCCTTGTCAAGTTTTCTTCATTCTGTATGTATGTGGGGGCAATGACGGGAGGTGTTGTGCACTGCCGGGATATTTGAGGCAGTGCCGTGTGTCCATTATTTCTACCTTGACATGCTTACAAAGTTTTCAGTTTTTGACCGTTTGGTGACCTCAAAATGACCTCAGGCTGGATTCAGATAATACTTTCATATTTTATGATAAATCTGTATCTTCAGTATGGTAAGTAACAGAAGACAAACATTTGAGTAACAGAAACGACACGATAAGCACCCGGGCCATCGGAATGAGAGATCAAGCACTACCCAACCCACTACACTATGAACACACATTACTTAAAAGGTATTCCTTATCCTCAATTATTCGCAACATCCTTCCCACGCATATTCATTATTAGGTAATTAAAATTAAAAGTACTATTAAAGTGACAGGTTTATGCTTGTGAAAAGATGATGTTGTTCTCTATAATTTTATACTTGGAATGAATACAAACTTTAAACCCTCTCTATTAAGTGGTAACAAAACAACGCAATTAAGAGGTATACTGCCCAATGTCTATTTAACTTACGGGAGTTTCGTAGTTTCACCTCCGGTGACCTCAGACATGGGCGGCTCTAAAAAAATTCTTTGGGGGTGCAAAGTCAGGTTCCGGGAGATTCGGACGACCCTCCTCCCCCTCCCCTCGAAATATCAATGGTCTGCGTCGTACTGTGCAATAAGTGTATAGTTATTATTTTGTATTTTAATGATGTCACAACACCTTACAAAACCTCTTCAGAAACCACTCAGACAGTCAGTCATGCGCTGCAACTTCTTTTTTATTTAACGCTATAGACAATCTTACCAGGTAATAATTGTTACTATATATAGGCGTAAAAGGAAACAAGCAAAGTAGTTTGGTCAATTTGGGATAAAAACAAGACAGTCCTAATTATGCACATAACTAAAACGAAAGTTTAATATTTCATGATCAATGTAACCTTTTACTAATGACGTGGGTAAACGATCTAAGGAACACGACTTAGAATTCATCTCCATGATCAATAGTTTAAGATCATCAACAATCAATACACGGGCGTACGAGGCGGGGCAGTGGAGCAGACTGCTCCCTCAAAAATTTCTGAGGTAAAAAATTCGGGTAGGAAACGACAAAAATTCGGGCACAGAACAGGTAAAATTCCGGCAGAGATGAAGAAAAAGTGAAAAGATTCCCCGAATTTTTTACTAAGTTCCCGAATTTTTGATCGAATGCCCGGAAAATGTGCAAAAATTTTGGTAGAGTAGCCAGATCATGATTCTGGAAATGGTAAGTGACAGGGGCGCAGATTGAGTTTCAAAAGTGGGGGGGGGGGACAAGCTACTAGTTTCATAATTTGTTTCATCGCTGTGAAGGTGTACTTTTATGTGGTACTAGATTGCATGTAACGACACCTTATTTTTCAAAAAAATTTCAAAGGGAAGGGGTGTCCCCTTCCCCAGGCCAGTAATCACACAACATACCGCATGACTCCCTGTGAGATAAATTCTGGCTACGTCACTGATTATTATCATTATTGTTAGGACTTACCCAAAATTTATAACCAAAATGGAAGAGTAATATAACACGACAAGTGATTGAAATGTAATTGGTATGCCATCGCTACAATGTACACCCAATGCATGTCTATAATACGTACATTTATGTGTTGAAAAATTTTTAGTTGCATTTATCGGGCAAGTCATTCCAGCCTCCCAAATCAAATTGTGCTCCTGCACCCATGATTATGACTCAAAAAAAGTAAAAGCCTGGCAGCGAAAAGTGGGGGCGGGGCATTTTGTATTACGTCCCCCGGATCAAAAAGTGGAGGGGACATGTCCCCCTTCCCCCCCCCCAGGATCGACGCCCCTGGTAAGTGACCTTTTAGAGCCTGATATTTCATCTATACAATAGCAAAAAGATTTCTGGAATCAGAATTTTGAATGCAGCCTTTAAAATACTGTTCCTTAGTAAATGACAAGTGATTATGATTCCTGGTGCGAACTGATACGAAAATTTGATGATCAATGACGAGACCCGAAGTGAGCCATTTTCTTTCAGTCTAGTCTCTTGAGTTTTTCTGTCTTCTGAGAGTTTCGATGAATACCATGCCGATCTACACTTATCAACTATTAATTTTGTGCGAATAGGTGCAAATGTTCATCAAGTTTATTGGATAGCCATCTCATATACACACTGACAAATGTTAGCAAAATACAGCAACCGTTGACAATATATTGGGCTCGAAGATATGTGCGGTCAACCGAATTCCCACATGATTACCGACTTAAAATTAAAATGAAAAATGAATTTTTTATATGTGAAAGTGGAACAAAATTTAAGCATTCTTCATTCAGTTCTGGTGCGTAGTTCTCAAGATGTATGCAAATGAAGTTAACATATGTGTGACCGGAAGTGACCTTGAAGCAAGCAGGGGTCATATCATCTCACATTGATAAACAATGCTTTTGTTCCCTCTTTCTTTCAATCTGTTGTGTTGACCTTGAATTTAATAGGAATATGAGCTTTTTCCGTGGGGAAGTTGAAGTTGTTATAAATCCTTCGCCTCTCCTGCATTCTCATGACGACATCACAGAGTTATGAAGGAAATCGTTGGTTGTCAAATTTAGAGGAAATCAAAAGAAAGCTCATTGATGACACATGTTCTTCTTTGAAGTTCATCTTGGGTAGGAAATGGCACAGCTTTATCTGATGATATCTTGAAACCGCATATCGGATTTCAATTTAGATTTCACCAGAATGGTTAGATTAAATACCCCTCTAACATATCAAAACTTGTATTTGAAGTAAAACATAACTAAATGTTACGAAGGTTGAAAAATGAGAGATCTCGTCACAGGGCTTTCCTGATGTGCTGTTGAATGTTGGATTGCGCAATAATTTGTGATGTTATTCTTGTAATACTCTAATTACATTCTGTTTTTCCCCTCCCTAAATCCACTGGGCTAAACCTTGTTCCATCATGTGATCACCTATCGTATTGTTATAACGTGACTTACAGTGCGTGGCTATGCAACTCCTCTTCTTACTAGTATGCTGCCCTAGAAAAAAGTAAATTTTAGGTCATGTAAACAGTTATGTTTTAAAACGAAACAATAACAAGTAATGTGAGTGTTATACGTACGTACGAAGAATATCACCAGTTGCCCACTTGACTATTTTAAATCAAGTGGATATCTTTTAATATTTTATTTTGCAGGACTGGAATAGGCTACGAAAATTGAATTGGCACCGAAATACGATTTTTCACCTTTCCCATATATATATATATATATATATAAATATATATATATATATATATATATATATATTTCTTGACTGCAGTGTTTACTCTTTAAAGGCATATCGATGCAAACTAGTTTGTATAGCAGATCATAGTATGTACCCGTGCTAAGCTAAGAAAAAGTTGATTTCCACACGAGTAATAAATACAGTTGCCATGCTGTTAAAGATGCTGGTTGCTGTATTATGTTGACCTGTGAACGTAAAACGTTGAGATTACTTTTAGTCAACCTTGCATGGACAGGAAGTATGAAATGAAATATCGCACTTTTCGCATGTGGATAGCGTCATTCGATATATTGTAACGGTCGCGCATCGGAGAGTGTATGCTTTCACTTTATTCAGAAAGGAGTTGTCAATATATATGTCATACGGTATGCGTGACCTATACCTCAAGCCTTGACATCCAATAAAACGTGAGTACAGAATTTTTCTTTGCTCTTGTTGCCGTCCCGAGATACGCAAAGTCTGCGTTATGCTGGTCGACGAGGTATCGTCCTAAAATCAATGGTATACCTGCTTTGTGAGACCAGAAATATGTAAGACTGAAAAGTACCCATTTTCCGCATGGCTTGGACTTTGCGACTTAGCGATGTTCTTCATGTCAAGGTTAATTAATCGGAAAAAATTGATAGTACGGCACTGAGTCTAGCTTGGCAAAGTACAGACAAAATAATATATTGAATTAGATTGTATGGAACCTGCTAATCAGATGATCTTCACTAGATGCAGTCACTATAAAAGGTGGTTTACAACTAGAATCTGCAACTTGTCTCGGTACAGAGACAATAAGGAGTAAGGACGGATGGTGCAAGCATGTAAACCAGAGTTGGGGGAGGGGGTCAGGTGGTTACATCACCTCCCTGGTTCGACCTCCTCGGCTAGTATAAAACATTGTGTGAATCTTCATCCTTTCAAGTTCTAGGAATTTGCCAGTTTCTATTTAATACAATTTTGTTATTAAAAAGGGTCTTGATTTCGATCAATTCATCATGGCCGATCTGCTTTGGCACCACTGTGCGGTGTGACTAGGCCAGTTGTACACATAGGCATACGGGTGTCAATTTTCTAGGGAGTGGGGTTAGTTTTTGCCCGAATATCGAAGTTCAGTACCAATTTGCCCGAATTTTTATCAACTTATGTAATGTAATTTATCAATCTTTTTTGCCCGAATTGCCTTTTTTGCCTTATGTAATGTAATTTATCAATCTTTTTTGCCCGAATTGGGAGGGCATATGTCCCCCCCCCCAGATCCCCCGCAGGTCTATACAGCACCACACTACTCTTTTTACTATTCAGTGATTCTGCTGCAAGGAATGCTTTCAAATGACTTACATTATGACATTAATGTACACTTTATGACTGTCCCCATGATCCATGAAGTAAATACATTTATTTGATTAGTCCGGCATACCGTTGGCTATGTGGAATGCATTGGACCAAATACAAATTCACGTCATATATCTTAATTTAACCAAGGAGCTGCTACTATTGGATTCTACCTAAAGTTGCCATTAGGTAGACTTATGGTGCCACGAATCTGCGTGCCCTGATCCAGGGTAGATGTGCCGACTGGATCAACAGTCAACAGGACGTGCGGATCTAGGGTCTTCTTGGCAAGGGGATCAAAAGAACAAAAAAAAAAAAAAAGGCACATCCCAAGCTTTTTAGTTCTCATACACAATACTGATTATAAAGTTTAGAACATATTGGCAAAAATTGAATACACCAAGGAATAACCAAAGTAAAGAGTACGATGCAATCACACTCTCTTTTTGTGTAAAAGATCGACAGCCGTTTGTTACTTCAACGCACACTGAACTAATAACTGTACTTCCGGGGCCAGGACCATGTCAAAACCGAGGGAGGGTGTCCAGTCGTGTACATAGGATAGCTGGAAATTGGAAATGGGGCGAATCCCTCCCATCAGGGGTGGCGCCAGGATTTGCCCAACAGGAGGCCAGACTCTCTTACGGGGGGGGGGCAGCGAACCGAAGCCCCGACAGCCCCGATGCCTTCGAGGAGTTGGTGTGGGGGATAAGAAAAAAACTGTGTACTATACCATGCAATTGCGGGGCATATACTGTATAAAATTTGTATCAGGGTTGGCTATTTTTTGGATTTTTAAAAAAAAAATCGGATTGTTTTTATTTAAATCAGATTTTTTTATTTAAATCGTTTTTTTTTTATTTTTTTTATTTCATATCATTGGACAATAAATACACCTTAAAGTTTTTAATTAATATACTTGTTTTCGCTAATTTTATCCCTTTTCTGTGTAACACGGAATTTTAATGCAAAGCTACCTTATTTGCAAGATTGTAACAAATTTTCAAAAATCTGGGAGTATACTGGACGTACCAAGGCTTTCTGTGTGGCATCCTGTTAATGGCAACAATTCTCTCATGTGTTCTTGTACTGCTTTTAAGCTGTCAGTGAATAACTTCTAGAACCACAAGTATGTTAACTATTTTTAGCAATACAGTTTTGTACTTTTGTAAGATCCCAGGTCCTTTAAGAGAGCTTCTATGGGATGACGGAATGTAATTTCTGCAAACAAAGTCTTTGTAGTTGTTTTGGAAGATTTATTCTCAATTTAGTTGACAATTTTTACTGGAAAGTGCAACCGATACCTTCACAGAAAGTTTGTGAATACATCAAGACACAAGTGCAGTACCCATTAAGACTTTTTTGACACCATGCATGCTTGCAGAACACTTGCATTGCACAGTGTTTAGTATGAAAGTAACAAACGACATTGCTGATAGGCCCTAACATGGAGGTCTTTAGAAATCTGTACCAACTGAAGTTAAACAACTTTTTTTAATCTTTTCAAATGCTGAAAAGATTATTTTAAACAATTTCAGGTTAACTTTCCTCTCTGTTTATGTATAAAACTTAAAAATCAAATGTGTGATTTAAAGCAGTGAATTAAAAAAAAACAACTGATTTTAATCGTGATATAAATCAGGAATTTAAACCTACGTGATTTAAATCAGCCAACCATGATTTGTATATACTAGAGGAACATAGTTTCGCTCTGATTTAAGGTTGTTCCTGGAATCTAAACTGTGAAATTGCAAAGCGCGCGAAGCGAGCGATAATTTTTTGGGTAAGCTTACACTAAAAAGAATCTGTACTCATTTCAAGCTTATATAGGTCAATTGTTAGGGCAGTTGGGCCCTATCGGGCATAACTTACATTGCACTCCCTCCTCGAGTCACTAGTCATACCGCACAACGGACACAAGCCAACATGAACTAGGTTTTAGCGAAATGAGATGAAATCTCCGACATTTATATGAATTCATGTATTCTACTTATTAAGTTACTTGAAAAGGTGGAAAGGTTTTGCAATTTTTTCAGATATAAGTAACGGAACTGAGGAAGACGGTGGGCAAAAAGTACCTAAATTTTGGGTTTTATTGCAAAAAGGACCCTTTTGAACATATAGGCAGCAATCCCGAGGGGATAGGGGGACGTGTCCCCAAATATTTAAGAAATCGCCCATTGACTTTGATTTGTCACACAGTAAATTATTTGAAAATGCAGTAATGCCCCCCCCCCCATATTAAGAACAAATCGCCGACAGGGGTCGGGCCATAAGTTCCGATAGCCCCTATGTTGAAGGGGTGGTGAGAAGAGGATGAAGAAGCCTAACTATCCCATTTCATTGCAGGGCGTATTTTGCATAATATCACTTAATACTTCAAGAGCCGAGTTGGGCACTGACAGTGTTTTTTGAATCTGAATCGTAAGATTGTAAAGCTCGCGAGGCGAGCGAAAATTTTTTGTAGGCTACACAAAAACATTGATCAAAGAATCAAAGAACAGAAAGAAGAAGAAGAAGAAGAAAAAAAAGAAAAATTCTAGGGGTTGAAGACCGTATCGGGGATAACATACATTGTATCGAAACCACCTGGACTAACCGATGAAATAGCCAAACTTTGCTCCGTGCGTCGCTCACCAATGTTCTGATCGAACCGCATGACACACACAAGAGACTCAGAAACAAGGCTTTGCGATATGGGATGAAACTTACGACCCCTACATAAACTGTGTACTCTGCCAACATGTTACTTGGTAAGGTGAGCAGGATTTGAACTATCTAGCTATGTGGAATGGATTTATTGAAGAAACTAGAGTGACTCTACAGCGCGCGTAACCCGCCGAAAATTTTGGGTTCTTATTAGAGAAACTGTAACCTGGAGAGCAAAAACAGGTAAACCGTCGGGGCGAGTCGCCGTTGGGGACTGCATACTTTATCGTATCGACTAAGACTCTTCGACAAAACTGTAAAAAAAAAAATCCCGACGGGAGAAACCTTCCCGGACGGGGGAGGTCATGGCCCTCACGGGCCCCACCTGGCGCCACCCCTGCTTAGCCATTACTGGGTTACCACATTGGGATTCTGATGTACTGTGGCTTAAATTGAAAATGGTATCATAATTAGCAAAGCTTTAAACTGCGCTACAGGTTTAGAATCCTTATCAATATTTTCCGCTATTTTTAGCTGGATGCAAGGAAAGGTGTTGTCATAAGGGGAGGATGGGGCACCAGCGGCTCTTTGAGAAATTTTTCTTTATGAAAGGTTGCTTAGATGTAAACAGAACAGGATTAACTTACTGCACTGTTAAAACGTCTGAAAATTTAGACATTTTTTCAGTAGCCTATAGTGTGCTGAGGTGCCATTCTACCCTATCATACAGACTAACACATCTCGAGTTTACCATCCTGGAGTTGAAAATTGATCAGGGAGTTGTTAGTTCCCAGCAACTCACTGGAAGGATGATGGGGGGGGGGGGGCAAGCTGAAGCATTACAAGTTTCTTTTTGGAAGGAATTCTTTGTCATCTTGTAGTTATTTAACTATTAGTGAAGCGTTTTGCAACGCTTGAAGTATGAAGTCCAGCTAATTCTCTCAAAGAGTTGTCAACGAGTGGAATAGTCTGCAAGAGTGGGTAGTTAACTCCACATCAGCTAGTGCACTGCTTACTGCAGGGTGGAG
>WURT03114414.1:559-11965 GCA_009936505.3 Holothuria glaberrima
TTTGAAAAGGAAAACGTGCATTTTTGAAGGCGTATGTCAGTCTTGGAGGCAAGAATTCGGTTTGCAGTCACAGGGGGCGAGGAGACTGCGGGGGGCACCATTTAAGGTTAGGCCCAATACATCATTGGTTGCTGAAATCCCCACCAGAAGTTGGTAAGGGGAGCCTGGGAGATGATATTTCAAGCTCATGCGAGATAGCCTCTGCTGCTACTACTCGTGCATGTTTTCCCTCCCCATACGAGCAGTTATACCACTGAACTCGTGTTGCGACACATCCACCAGCCCTAAAAATCGTCTTGAACAACGATTTAGACCTGGCAGATCCCACTGTTATAAAAATGTTATGCAGTAGAATAATTTGGCAGGAGAAAACGGGACTAAAAGGTGGAGTGTAACAAAAGGTAATCATGGTAGGCCAAGTTACGTATTTTTAAGCATGTTATGGCACAGTACTGCGTGAGAACTAACAACACCACTGTGTCACGTGCATCATGAATCAGAGGGAAGTTTGATGCGTCCGAGCGAGTTTCTCGCATCAGGGAGTTCAATGCAACAGATCCCTGCTCGCATAAGTGCCCTTCTGAGGTGGTGGATCGGAGAAGCTCGCCGGAGAGATTTTGGAACTAGACCACCAATGGTGAAAACTTAGACTTCGGCGGATCCAGGATTTCACGCACAAAAAAAAAAGGAAAAAAAAGGGGGGCTAACTCCTATGGCATATAAGGGCAAATTTAGTAAAATAAAGAGAGGCGGAAAATGGTCTAAGGGAAAAGAATGATCTTGAAATTTATGCACTGGAATAGCATTTCTGGCATCTGGCAAATTAAAGGAGCATTACATACTGAGGAGCTTTGTGACCGTCTAAAAACTCGAGTCAAAAAAGGGGGGCTACGGTTGGAAAGCTTCCTCTGGAGCAGCATCTCAGTGCAGTGCAATTTTGGTAAAAATACGCCTATATGCAAAAACATTACTTGAGAACAGCCATTTACTGCCCTTCAATGCAGTGGCGTCACCAGACTTTTCGAAGTGCGGGGACACAAGGGGGGACAAGCGGTCCACCGGAGGGGCACACCAAAATGCAGTATGTTGTTTGATCATTGGCCTGTGTAGGGGTCCAAGGGGAGGAGGTGTCTCCCTCGCCTTTGAAAATTTTTGAAAAATTAGGTGTCCTTACATGCAGTCTAGTACCACATTTGCTACCTTTGAAGTAAAATTTGTGTCAAAAATTAAGTATTTTTAGGAACTAAAAAAAAATTGACGACAGTGAGGGGGATGGCCACAAAAATGTAAATCACAACTTGACCATTTTGTTAGCCTTACTCGCACTAACGATTTAATGATGGGGGGGGGGGTTAGTTTTCAGCATTTCCAGATTTCTTTTTGGTTTCCCCGGCGAAGGGAATACCTATGTAGTCGCCTGATGATGACCTTGCGAAACAACTGTAGGGCTGTGAATTTTAATGTCGACTGTGGTTCCAGTCTGCACACAAATCCTCAACCTGTACACTAGTATGTGAAGGCGATGACAGTTAGTTGTACACATTTTCCTTCTAGTATGCGTACTGGATAATAGCGTCTTACGCCATTCAGGTCTGCTGCCGTTAGTTCTGTCATAGTGACGAGCTGAACAAAAAGCTTTGTTCGCTACGCCTGTGAGGAGGTCATGTATCGGTTTGTACTTCATAGTAAGTTGTTATTTTGCTTGCTCTGATGCACAATTTTAGAATACTCAAATGACTTGTTATGCAATAAGTAAACATTGCGTTTCAAAAGAGATCTACTTCACATGGACGCCGAGAAGTACAGTGGTATGAGAGAGACTGACGTACTTCGACTATAATGTTGGCAGCTTGGGGGAAATATCGTTCTCAATCATCATAACACAAACCCTTCGCGAAATATTTCACCATTCAGTTTTGATTATATAGGGCTTGGGAATCTCAACCTACTAGGACTGTAACCACCCTCCCGCAGGCATACGGTCCTGCTGAAGCCTCAACAAAGCTACCAATGAATAATAAGAAGGGGCTGGGCAGTAAAGTCACATGAGATAACACGTTATTAATTCCTCTACATCTAATTTATAGAGGATTGGCGGTGACATATGCCAGGGCCGTAGCCTGGGCGAAATACCTAGGTGGCAGTACATGACAGCGTCCAGTAGCGTACCTATAGGGTGGTTCGCACCCAGGAGGAGCCTTTCTTTATCACCCATTGCCTCCATGAGGGGGGCGGGGTTTTATGGAGACATCTAAATGGAGAATGTGACATTTGTGTAAGTTAAATTCAATGAAAATTAAGCTGTCTTTGACAAAGCTTTAAACTAACAATATGTAAAGAAATTTTCATTATATAGTGTCTTTTTCTATTTTGGGGGTGTATTAAAGCCCAGGTGACAAACCTACTCTTTGAGAAATTTTTCTGTATCTAAGATGGCTAAGGTGCAACATGGTGCTATTTTTGGAAAGCGCTGAACTGCTCACATGTTTTCAAATTCTCAGTTTTAGTGCCTTTTCTCTTTTTTTTTTTTGAGTGTTATCTAAGGCCCCTTATTTTGCCTTTGTAAGGTTACTTGGATGCAAAGTGGTACTATTTTGACAAAGCTTTGAAATGATTTAATTTTAGAAATTCTCATTATGAAGAGGTTGTTGGCGATGGCATGACACAGTGCAATTCCACAGCCAAAGTGTTGGTGCAATTCTTTACTGTACATCTTCTTAGTGCACTACTTGAAGGCCACCATCAGTTGGTGCATGGTTTACAGGCTAGGTCTAGTTTTGTCAAAAATGACACTTTCTAGACCTCCAAAGTTGCATTTTAAAAGTTATGCGACTTCATGCTTTAGAAACTAAGAATTTAAGAAGAAAAACTAAACTTGAAAAACACATTCAGTAAAATCACTCTGTAGGACAAAAGAGGAAACAAAATTAATTTACAAGATCATCAATTTTAGCAAGGTAATCACATACTATTTTTTTATTAGCATGCTGTGCCACAGTGTGAGAAACGACACTCGTCTTAAGATCAATATGGACTTCAGCCATATGTATGTATCATAAATGAGGATGGAGATTCGGTGGGGGTCCGAGACCTCCCCGGGAAAATTTTGGGGAAAATGAACCCTTCTATGTGATTTTCCAGGCTCTGAGGGCCTTAAAAACCTCATCAGGACAATGAAGATATAAGGATTTTCAGTATTTTTTTTTTCAGTGAGGCCATTTTCCATTTAGGGTTTGGAAATCTCAGGGGGTAGCTTCCCCCCTTGCCCCCCCCCCGCAAGCTACGGCCCTGTATGCCATATTTATGTGGTACCATTACACGGTTGTGTGTTATCCATCGTGGGTTAGTCTAGAATAAAGCCCAATGTTTGCCTCTATCTGTTTCTTGAATCAAGTTTGACCAAAATTTGGCCTCTTTAGGAAGTAAGTTGTTATATAAAACAAATAATGAATGTTTTTCATTCGTGTGATAGTAACAATAATTTCTTTCATTGAAAGATGAGCGTTCTTTTCAACGGGCCCGTAGCCAGCTTCACATTTTTAGGGGGGCAAGTGTTGTGATTGGGAGGCAAATGTTCCGACTGGGGGCATAAAAAATTCCACCACATTAATTATTATGCAATTTCAATTTTCATCTGGGGGGCAGAAATATTTGGGGGCATTGCCTCGAAATGCCCCCCGTGGCTATGGGCCCGCTTTTCAACTCCGAGTTGGCTTCGCCTCGTTAAATAGAATGTTAAAACTATCAACTCATGAAATTACTCTTACTATCACACTCAAAAACATTCTTTACTTGTACCATACTGCACATCTGTGCAGTACGGTATATAACATTAACTTTGAGTATCACTCTGGTCTTTCAAAGATATCAGGGCTTCAATAAATTTTTCCTAACATCTATATTTATCTCTTTGTTTTCTAATGTACCTATGGACAACATGAGTTACGGACTCAACCGGAAAATTGACTGCACACATTTAGTTGGTCTAGGAAGAGCTTAGCTTCGGCAACATTGTTGCGTTTGTTAACCTAAGGTTTGGGCAACTATCCCGGTAATCTAAAGTGCTTTGGGATACTAAACAGATTAGCCACTCACATACCTCACAGGAATAAGTAATAATTATCAAACCATCAGGCATCTCGCACTGCTTTGTTGCTTACAACTCTCCAAACATATGCTGTTTAAATTCTAAATTAATTTCAAACCCCAGATTCTGCTAGTTTTACTACTTGAGCTATCAAACAATAAACCTTTTCATTCAACACAAAACCATTGGTACTTACTGTTGTAATAGACAGTTTCTCTGAAGTGGTGTATTTAGCCAGGATGTTTGCCTTCCTACTAGCCCATGGTTCAAAGCTTTCTTCAACTTCTCCTTTGTCAACAGAACCAGAATCAATCTGCAAATACAAATTAAGTCATTTAATCAACTTTAAATCCTGAAATCCCAGGAAACATATTTGTCTGAAGACTGGCTCAAGTAATTGAAGCTGGTTAACCAGTTGCTTTATACAGTTCCATCGTATCAAATCTGTTTTATTCTCCACTGAAAAAAACATTTCTTCTTGGCCACTTGTTACATATCCAGAGAAAATTTTCTAAATGGCACGCTATTTATGAGATCTGTGAACTTATGGCACACTAAAAATGGAGAAACTGGGAAAATACTTAACTTGTACTGAGCTACTATTGGTATACCACTCCACAAGTACAGACAATCTTCTGTACTAGCAATATTGGAAAGCTGTAGAAACCTGTCAACTAAACCCTATTTACAAATGTAATGGCAGAAAATACATGAACTAAAGACAACATCAACTCACATCATCAGTGGCCATATTTCCAGAGAGAGGGTCTAATCCTCCTGATGACGGTTTAGCAGCAGCTGCAGCAGCAAACATTGACAATGGATCAGAGCCATCTAAAGCACTAGAGAGAGGATCAAGGGGAGTTGAAGGCTTAGACCTTTCTTTTTCTTTCTTGCTTCCATCTCGTCCAATCTTTTTGACCTCTGACACCTTTAAGGAGAGACACTCAAAATAGTTAATTTTCAAAATCAACATGTAGTCAAATTGTGGAGTTTACATATTGTTAAAGTTTCAGAGATCTACAGGACTGTACACAAATCTTTACAGCAGAAAGCTAAATACATTGTTTTTTGTGAAAAAACTCAAGGAGTTTGAATAAATTACTGACACCTGTTATCCCATATTCCCAGAATGCTCATCTTTCCTACTACAGCATTTAACTAAAATTCTGAAAGATTCTAAAATCAATGACTAAATTAAGCACAGCAAGTATTTTATTAGAAGAACTGGGGTCTTGTTCACGGAGCACCCTTACCTTTGATCAAATATTCAAAATTGTTGCAATGATACTGTATGTAATACTCAAACTTGCTGATGTGTATTTGTGCTAATAGATAATGAGGTACAGCATGCACTCTAACATCACACCTTTACTCTTTAACATGCAGAATACATGAGGGTAAAAAATACAAGACTACGAAAGAGAGAAAAAACTCTTCTGTACTGTAGATGTATGCCACAGGACTGTAATGTACTCTTCCTAGTATCACTCAACCTTCAGCCACAGAGTGACACACCTTGATATTGATATAACTGAAGACAGCAATTTATGGCAACATGCTCTCTCATGTCCAGGTGGCAGGGATTATGACAATGTGGTGTGTAGTTCAACTGTGTCAATGGAAAAAATATTGATAAGAAGGAGTTTGTTGTTTGTGCTCTTCCTTTTAATAATACAATAGCAGTCTTAGAAATAACATTTCTATTGCATCTTCTTGAAGTAATGTGAAATATTCCAAACATCCAGGTATTTTATATTGTTTATTAAGACAGTCACATTACATTTGTTGATACTCAGCAAGGTGTTTATAACTATTACATGTTACACCTGCATCAGTTCTTAAAAGTCATGTTGCATTATATCACTACTCCTATGATTATTGTAAAACCTAAAACTGCTACAGGTGCCATTTACACATCCCAACAGCTTTCTCCTGTTTGTAACCACCAACCTTTAGAGATGCTGACACTGTCATAACATCCAAATAAAATGTTCTTTAAGAGGGGACTTTACATAGAGCCTTTTTATACTGGTTCTGTAGGGCTAAGTTTTTGCAAAAGATTTTTATGGAAATCAAACTCCTTGCAAAGCATTCATCAATAACAGAGCAGGGATTGCCCAAAACTCAGAGGTGTATTGTTCAACAAATGGCCAATGAAATCAAATCCTAGTTTATTTATCAAAATAGTACACTTCTTTTGAACAACTTCCTCAACAAACAAAATGAAATAATTATCTTTCAAGTACTTCAAAAGATTTGCCAGTTGCATATAACCTCATTCATTCATTCATTTCGTCCGTACAAATATAAACTGTATTAGAAATACAAAAACGGACAGGACACTAGAAAAACAACTGTTTAACGAGCTTTCACCCCATTCAGTCCTACTATTCTGTACAGTACAAACAAATACTCATACAGAACCATTCCAAATGTATGCATAAATGTGCGCGATGTTTCATGTTACTGTACTTTCATGAGGACGCAGGGGGTTTTACTGTAACATTATTTGTAAATGACATAGGAGTTTCAGTTTAATACTCACTCTGGCAAACATATTTACCAACAAACAAATGGCATTAAGTTTACAAACACACACAACATTATGAATACTGAACAAACGGTAACAAAAAAGTAATGGTAAGTTCTTATTTATTTTCTGTCTTCAGCATTGCCAGTATTTACGCCAACAGCTCCATGGAAACAGTGACATCACAGTGCATTTTGCTAATTGCTTTATAATCATCGAATAATTACTTTATGGATCTTGCAATACTAACAAGGATGAATAATGAGCCAGTAAACCATTACCACAAGAGGTTTCAGTGGATGATTAGTTGTTTCTTCAGAGTCAAGTCTCAACTTCTCCTTCTCCCCTTCATAGTTCCTTGTCCTTGATTTCCTGATAAGCAAAAAGAGTTCAAAAGGAAATTTTACTGTCTGTAAAAAAGTAAGTAAATATCATACCAGCCTATTTAATGTAACCAGAAACCCAAAAGGCTTAGTGATTCCTTGACATATGTACAGTATATATTGTAACGAATATGATTCATCCACATGACAAGCATGAGATCCCTCACAGTTATCCTACTTGAGATATGTTAATAAGGTTTTGACCTTTTGAAATCTTGTGACCCAAAATGACCTTTGACCTCCACAAAAAACAATAAGAATCATCTACTCTATATGGGCAATCCACATGCTAAGTATGGGATCCCTCACAGATATCCTCCTTAAAATATCATGTTTACAAGGTAATGAACTTTTGTGACCCCAAATGACCTTTCACCTCCACAAAAAATGATAAGGATCATGTACTCAATATTAGCAATTCATATGAGATCCCTCGCAGTGATCCTTCTTGAGATAGATATTGTTTGTACAAGATTTAGAACTTTAAACCTCTTGTGACTTCAGATGATGTTTGACCTCCACCAAAACCAAAAGGAAATATCTCCTCATCACGAACAACACTGAAGATATACAGTATTTTTAATTTCTGAAGAACATGCCCGGGTCAAAACTAATCTTCCCAATTTTAAAAGTACATGTATGTGATCTGTAACACAACTTTCAGAGGTTTGATGACTTACTATGGGCCAGTCTGAAACTTGTTTTTATCATGGAACTACACAATTTTTCATTCATAACTACACTAGCTTGATTTTCTTAATTCCCTTCTATCTGGCCTTCAAGAATCAGGTATTCAGAAACTCCAGAAGATACAAAACACTGCTGCTTGTATTGTAACCAGAAAGTCAAAAGGCTTAGTGATTCCTAGACGTGGCATATGTATATATTGTAACATGAATCATCCACATGACAAGCATGAGATCCCTCACAGCAATCCTACTTGAGGTATCATGTTAATAAGGTTTTGACCTTTTGACCTCTGGTGACCCCAAATGACCTTTGACCTCCACAAAAAACAATAAGGATCATCTACTTTATATAAGCAATCCACATGCTAAGTATGAGATCCCTACCAGTAATGCTTCTTCAGATAGTGTTTACAAGATTTTGACCTTTGACCTCTGGTGACCCCAAATGACCTTTGACCTCCGCAAAAAATTATAGGGATGATCTACTCTTTATGGGCAATCCACATGCTAAGTATGAGATCCCTCACAGTTATACTTCTGGAGATGTCGTGTTTGGAAGATTTTGACCTTTTGACCTCTGCTGACCCCAAATGACCTTTGACCTCCACCAAAAAAATAAGCATCATCTACTCAATATGGGCAATCCACATGTTAAGTATGACAGTAATCCTTCTTGAGAGATAGTGTTTACGAGATTTTGACCTTTTGACCTCTGGTGACCCCAAATGACCTTTGACCTCCACAAAAAGCAATAAGGATCATCTCCTCTAAATGGGCAATCCACAGTAAGTATGGGATCCCTCACAGCTATTCTTCTTGAGATATCGTGTTAGCAAGATTTTGACCTTTTGACCTTTGGTGACCTCAAATGACCTTTGACTTCCACAAAAACAATAAGGATCATCTGCTCAATATTGGCAATCCACATGCTAAGTATGAGATCCCTCACAGTTATGCTTCTTGAGATATAGTGTTTACAAGATTTTGATATTTTGACCACTGGTGAACCCACATGATCTTTGACCTTCACCAAAAACAATAGGGATCATCTACTCAATATGGGCAATCCACATGCTAAGTATGAGATCCCTCACAGTTATCCTACTTGAGAGAGAGTGTTTACACGATTTTGATATTTTCACCTCTGCTGACCCCAAATGACCTTTGACCTCCACCAAAAATAATAGAGATCATCTACTCCATGTGGACAATCCACATGCTACGTTTGAGATTCCTCACAGTTATCCTTCTTGAGTAGTGTTTACAAGATTTTGACCTTTTGACCTTTTGACCTCTGCTGACCCCAAATGACCTTTAACCTCCACAAAAACAATAGGGATCATCCTCCCAACATAGGCCATGCACATGCCAAGTATGAGATTCCTTGAAGTTACACAACTTGAGATAGTGTTTACAAGCATTTTCCAAGGGGTTTACCATTTGACCTCTGGTGACCCCAAATGAGCTTTGACCTTCACCAAAAACAATAGGGATCATCTACTCAATTAGGGGTATCTACATGCAAAATATGAGATCCATTGAGTTTACCGTTCTCGAGATAGAGTGTTTACAAGCCAAGTGTCACATATATACACACATACATACACACGACATCACCATCGCATAGATTCCTGACTATGTCAAGGAATCAAAAAGGAAAGGGAGAAATTGCCACATTACCCCAATTCTCAAGGAACACCATTGGCTCCCAATCAGCTGAGTTAGTAAAAGTTGCTACTACTTGCCTCTCGGGCTCATTTCTTGGGAGAGCCTATGTACCTATCACAACAACTTCTCTTGCCGTATTCCAACTCGCACACTTCAGTCCTCTTGCAAATCTTATTTAACTATATCAAAACCACGCCAGAAAACGTACAGCTGTACTAAGTTTCCAATACTGTGCATCCCCTTTATGAAACAATTTACCAGATAACTAATACAAACTTGCTCGAAACTCTGTATTTAAGAGTTTACTTAAGGCTCATTTGTTCAATACTACTTGTACTTCGTGAGCTTAGTACTTAGTGCCTTGAGTAGTTACTCTTGGAGCTGATTGACGCTATATAAGGTTGTTGCTGTTGCTGTTGCTGTTGTTGTTGTCTTTTAACTCTATGGCAGGGAGTTACTGTTACAAGATCAATCAGAAAGTTATTAATGTTGATTGTATTAACAGGGGCAACCACCTAAGTGGTTCATACAGGGTATTGCTAAAAAAGGAAATTAAGGTAGTATATTGCTCACCAAATAAAAAATCGTACAGCATTGATGTAAACTCTTCAAATTGCGGTTTGACATGAAGTTACAGTCTCCAATCACCTGTATGAATGATTTAAGACCTGTTGTGCTTACATCTATTGCCATGAAAGTCCAGTAACATATTTTGTTGAAAGAGTTCTCCACTACGTCTGCTACCTATCTTGTGAATTCCAATTTGCCTATCAAAAACATTGTAGCACTGAAGATGCAATCCTTGTATTATTAGAGAAGTTTATAAGCACCTTGAATGGCTTAATTTGGTAACAGTGTCCAAATTACTTTTTTTTTTTCACTTTTCTTCGGCCCTTAACACTATACAGCCACATGTGTTGACAAATATGTTATTCAAATTTGCAGCTACCCCTAAGTCTTTAATTATTTGGATTTTAGATTATCTTACCAATAGGAAGCAATTTGTAAGGCTTGGTTCCACTGTTTTGTCTGATTTTATTGATTCTTATACTGGTGCCCCGCAGGGCACTGTTTTAGCTCCATTTTTATTTGTTATGTCCGCTAATTAAATTTGCTGATGATACAGCGTTGGTTGAAATAATTGAACATGACGATTGTTCTAATCAGCAAACAATTTACTTAACTTTATTGATTCCTGTGATAATAATAATTTTTTAGAGCCTAATATGAAAAAAACCAAAGAAATGCTCAGTGACTTTAGGAAGCTAAGCAGTACGCCTGATATACTTTCACTTAAAGGCAATGACATTGAGAGGGTTGACAATTATAAGTATTTAGGGGTTTATTTAGATAACTGTCTTTCCTGGAATAATCACACAGACTTTCTGATAAAGAAGCTCAATGTCCGTATGTATTGCATGAGAAAACTCCACTCCTGTTATGTCAGTCGAGATATTTTATCTATGTTTAATAATTCTGTTATTAGTAGTGTGTGGCATTATTGTTTGTTAGGGTGGGGTGGTAACATCAGTCAATGTGAAAAAAGACCGCTTAAATCCATTTATTAAATGAGCTAGTTGCATGATTAGTATTGGACAGACAGGTGTTGGTGACACATATTGTGCCCTTTTGCCAAAAAAATTGCACAGTCTAGACCGACGTTAGTCACCCTTTACATGACCTACTAGCAGATCAGCTTAAAGTTCATAGAGGCAGACTTAGACTTCCAAGCTTTGGCACTAAAACTCAGCACCCCTTCTCTTTCGTTCCACATGCTATTTGCTGTCACAATAATAGTTTTAAACATTAGTTGTATTTTCTGCATTTTTATTTCTGTGACTGCTACCTTTCAATGCCTGTTTGCTGTTTTGCTGTTTTAGTATTTGTTCTTCAGGGATGGAAATAAGCGGTATCGCATCGCAATTTGCGATGCAAAGTGCACCTCCGTGCGATGCAGTTCTCACTATGTGTAGCATTTTTGTGCGATGCATTTTCAAATGTGGCTGTGGCTTTGAGTCCCTCCTTAATCATCACATGAATACTGTT
>WURT03114425.1:0-11965 GCA_009936505.3 Holothuria glaberrima
ACCTTAAGATAGCATTTTACCAGTGACTAAAAAAGATGGGATAACATGGCATTATTGGGAATAAAACATATACAGTACGCATTATTGAAACCTGAATGCATTTTTGCATTCTGGTTATAAATTCCAACATACGCCTACTTCATGTTAATTTGGAACTCTTGAACTTGTCTGTGAGACTATGACACAGAAGAACAATCGGAAATCAATGAGTCATACAATACCACAACCCATTTAATTAACAAATAACTAATTCGCTGATTTATAATTTCTGAAAATCCCCCTCCATAGAATTTGAAATCCCCTACAAAAAATTGGGAAGGGGGAAATCCCCCTCAGTTTCTGAGCCCTAGCGTAAACACTGGTTTGAAGTGCAAATTACTTATTTTCTCTTGACAGATACGCTTGCGCTCGGATCACCCTTGTCCACTCTGTGACTGTTGCTATGTCTCAAAACTTGAGACATGTTCACAAACTACTCCTTTGAATTTGAACAAGAGGAAGGTTATAAAGAGGTGCAAAATACTCTCTGAGGATTTCCAAGGCACTGTTCGAGAAAGGCTTCAAGAAGACTTCTCCTCATTACCCGAAGGGATATTCTGTTACAAGTACATTGGCAAGAAAAGAGTTTCACAAAAAAAGAAGCAAAGTGTGGGGTGTGGATCTTTGTGCACTAATATGCAAGCTGAAAGGAATGAACAAAGACATGGTGAAATTGAGGGTATAGATAAGATAGCTCAGTCATTTATTGAGTTTGCCAAACATGGTGTGAAGACCAGGAAACCACTGGTTATTTTAGCTCAGTATAAAGCAGAAGATTTATTGAAATACGTAAGAGGTGTAGGCGGTGGATATGTTACAAAGGAGAGTGCCGATTTTGATATTTTAATCCTTAGTCCACAGCTTGGGGTCCTGTGTGGGGAGATCAAAGCTACGATGTCAGATAATCCTCGCAGTCTATTAAGAAATATGTGCGTAGCTTGGATGCAGTGTCAAAAATTTAAGAGTATCTTTCAAGAAATGTTTCGGGATAAAATTGATATTTTTGACATTCCAGTATATGGCTTTATAGCCTTACCTTTTGTTGGCAGGGAAATTTTGCCTTTTGGTCGCAAAGGTGAGTTACAACATTGTCCCCTTTTCAGTAGTGTTTTAACTAAGGAAGACATGGAGAGTAAACAGAGTTTCATATCTTGGCTGAAAAAAATACATGGTGGCGCTCTTGATACGTCTGATGAATGGGTGATGACTAAAGATCAGTACTGGACTCTACTAGAACGATTTGTTGGGTTTGGCTCGAATGCACAAATTGTTTCTTATCCAAAGCACATTAATGATATTGGGGATATGTGTTTTGGTATCCACCTCACAGATGATCAGAGGGTTCTGGTCAACCAGAAGGATGCAGAATATAGATTTTTGACTTTGGCTGGGGATTATGGAACTGGCAAAAGTTTGATTTTAGTGAAGAGAGCCATAAATATAGCTAGGGAGATAAATGGGAACACAAATCGGGAGGGGAAAGTCATCATTGTAGCTTGCAGTGATATATGTCTAGATGGGGAATACCTAGACAAAAAGTTCCCAGATCATACAGTACATCATCTACAAAGACTGTGCAATGGTCATTTTCCAAATATCATTAGTGTGGAGACATTTAGTAGCTTCACAAAGCCAGCATCATCTGATTTGTCTGGCACTAAGGGCGTGGATTTGTTAAGAGATGCCATATCACACATAAAGGGAAAAAATAGTGAATTGCATTTAACGTCTGATGAAGTTCCTGCAATGCTTGTGGATTTGTTAAAGAATGCCATATCACGCATTAAGAATAAAAAATGTGAAGTACATTTAATGTTTGATGAAGTTCCTGCAAAGTTTGTGGAAAAAATGCAGTCACCAGAATGTCAAGAAATTTTTTCAAAATGTTTGCGATCTGTAAACACACTTTGGCTTGTTGTAGGATCTCATTCTTATAGGGTATGTCTGAACAGTAGCACAGATCGATATGTCAAGCATTGCAAACCTACTTCAGATTTCAGACACGTGTACCTTGACAAAGTTTTAAGATCACCTGAGAGTGTGTTCAGGGTATCTGAGGAGATATCGAAACATTGTGATGATGACCACCAAGGATTTTTAAGAAATGGTTGTGTTGGTGAAAAACCAATGCTTTTCAGAGTTCCAAAATGCTATTGCAAGGGAAGTAGGGGAATATCTAGGCATGAGCCACTTGAATCAAACCCCTTGCAATGTGCTTGCATAGATAAAAGATTGACAGTAACTCTTAAAGCTATTTTTCAGAAGCTTGAAATCTTTCTGGGTGATAGAGTGGTTGAAGATGGTGGTAAGTGGCCAGGCAAAGTGACTATGCTTACATTTGGTGTTGAAGATGACAGTTTGTTAAGAGACTTGCACTCTTTGCTGATAAAGTGTTGTAAGAATATATCAGGACTTTATTTTAGGGATACAATAATGGGTGAAAGTAGAGAGAGTGATGGAAATGTAAGGTATGGCCAAAACCAAGCTGCTACTGCATGGGGTTGCTTGAGTGATCGATTTGAGAGTGATGACAGTTTGCATGATAAAATTGATTTTGATTCACAGAGTAGTCAAGCTGTAGCTATAGGGAGATGTCATGGTGACAGTTTTAGCAGTAATGACAATTTGAATTTTGAAGTTTGCTCACAACAAAGTCATCGAGTCCAAGGATGCAGTTGTGGTGGTAGAGCTCACACATCAGAAGTGTCAAATATTAGCAAACCTCCTCAGGAAAACCAAGTCTTAGATGGAGAGGGGTGTACTATGTCAAGTTTGGACAGTGAAAACAGTTCTGGAGACAGTGATGCATTGGGTGTTGTTGGTAAAAATATGGCTCATGTGGGATGTTCTGTTGACACATTTTCTTATGAGGAGAATTCAGCAAGCAGTGACTGTACCAGACAGGGTAATCAAGCTGTATCTGTAGAGGGGTGTGGTAATGCTTGTACCAGCTATGAGGAAGGTGGGGATAAGGACAAGAGTAAGACAGAGGGTATTCAGGAAAGACTTAATTGTGAAGAGAATGCCAGAATGGATGTTGATAGTGGTGCTGGTAAGCCTCAGATACTTCTGACAAGGGCAAATTACTTTGTCGGCTGTGAGAGCCATGTTGTCATATGCATAGACTTAAATGCTATGAAACATTGGTTTAAGAACACCAAGGTCGCCTATAGTACTCTAGCAGTATCCCGTTGTCTCAGTCAGTACATACATCTTACATGGAATGAAGAGGAGGCTGAAATAATGTTCAAAATGAATGTTAAGGCACTTGGGGAGGATTTAGATAGTGCTGACAAGAGAAATATAGAGATGGGGAATGGGCAGAGTACACTAGAGAATCTGCTCAAGGGAGGGGTTATAACAGAGCAAAAAGTTGATATTAATATGTAGGTATTTGTAAAGGTTTGGTTGAAGTAACTCTGTTACCCAGACTTGTATCACATTTTGTGTAAAGTATTATTATTATTATTATTATTGTTATTGTTGTTGTTGTTGTTGTTGTTGTTGTTGTTGTTGTTGCTGCTGCTGCTGCTGCTGCTGCTGCTGTTGTTGTTGTTTATTAATCCTTTTTTTTTTTGCTTTTGAAGCACTTCACATGGTATTATAATTGCATGAATGATTAGAGTTCCATGTCATGCGCAATCAATAGTTATATACTCCAGTCAGATTTGTATCAGAATTATGCATAGGGAGAGCATTTGTGTGCAACTTGCAATATCAATTTAAGAATATCTTTCACGTGGTATGTAGGATGTTTTAGATCCTACCAAATGTGCTTTCTTTCTTGTGTGAACAAATCCCACGGTTTCCTTTTGTCTGATTTTTGTCACAATGATAGTTTCTCTGACAGGTTTGTAATTGAATATGGTTGAATGTGTTATTAAGAGGTTGATTGCTACCCAGTATGCTCATGGTGGGAGAGAATTTAACATTAAACTTAATCTCAGTATAAATTTACATTAAACTTATTCTCAGTATGTAGTCCTATGTTCTATTTCAGCATATATTTAAGACAGACTGTAATTTTTCTCACTGAGTGGTAAACTTCGTTGAGGGAATTTTTAACATCATTTATGACTGTATGCTTTGCTTTAAGGGGCCATCACAAAATAGCCAAGCTGCAGCTATCAGTGAAGCTGCAGGTCTCTCATTCAAGCTGCAGAAGCTGCAGCAATTCTTTGGTATTTTACTGTATGCACACTGCCACAACAGTAACTAGATTGATCCTGCTATTCAGATATGTGTAACAACACAGCATTGCTGCAGCCTCTTGAGCTTTGCCGAGGCAGCTGCAGCTTCTCTGACTCAGCTGCAGCTTGAGATTTTGACATATATTGCCTTACTAAAAGTGTGTAGTACACTATAATGTAACCAAGACAGGGGAACTGATGCAATACACAACAAAGGGCCATTCAAGGACAATTTACTGTCAATGCAGTGAGTATGCAGTGATGACATTTAACTTTTTTTTTCAATCATATTCAGTCTTTGAGGAAATAACATCTTGAACAGATTTTAATGGATCATACCAACAAATTAAGAAAACTACCTCTGACCAAACAGTATTTATATCTGGTTTGTTATATGAAACTTTATCAAGTAATTTTTCATTCTTCTAGATGACCACATATCTCCTATTTTATGAATTTTTGAACTCTGACTACTCTTAACCAAATCTACCTTAGAACATGCATGGCTGATTACCATCTATGTTTTTCTTTTTTTGTATAGTAATTTGAGATTAGTGTAAAAATTGTGCTGCAAAGTGTGACTGACCTTAAATAAACCTTTCACCCTGATGGTCCCAAAGTACATACAATATCCTAGTGACTTTATCAATTTTGTAACTCACTGACCACTCTTAACCAATTCTGCCTTTGAACATGAATGTCTGATTATGATATATGTTTATCTTTATTTGCAAAGTAATTTGAGATTGATGTAAACTGTGTGCTACAAAGTGTGACTGATTTTAAATCCTACAACCCAATAGTCCTAAAACACATACAAAACCCTAGTAACTTTATCATCTTTTTAACTCACTGACCACTGTTAACCAATTCTACCTCAGAACACAAATGTCTGATTACTATATACAGTATGTTTATTTTTATTAGTGTAGTAATTTGAGGTTGATGTTAATTGTGTGCTGTAAAGTGTGACTGAGCTTAAATCCTACATCCCAATGTTCCTAAAGCAATGTACAATCCCAACAACTTTAGCACTAATGGGCTGTAGGACCATAGGACTGTTGGACTTGAGTATAACATTGAAAGCCTGAAACAGAATATGTGCTGCATTTTGAGGCAAGCATCATTGCTCTTTTAGTCCCCTTATTCCTCAGAGTGTAGTCCTTTTTAAATAAAACAGCAAACCACTTGTTGTGCCTATTGTGTTGCTTTGTGCAACCTTTAAGGTACAGCTGTAGTTGATATGTACAATTTAGTTTTACAGATAGGATAAATGTAGGAAAAAGATCTTTAGATTGTGCTCAATCCCACCATTACTTGAACCTAAATAAGAGATATTCAAAATGTTGTACAAAAACTGTATAGTGCTATACCCCTTTCACTTTATTTTCACAGCTGGCAATAGGGGGATGTGCTCTCAATATACCAGTGCTTTCAGCGTGGTAACATATTTTAAGGTTACAGAAATTTTGTAAGTGTTGTCAAAGTAGTGCATTACTATGACACATACTAGTATTAGTTAAATATATTTAAATATCAGGAATGTATATAAAGTGGTATCCTGAAGCACTTTACAAGGTGATTTAAATGCAAAAGTAGAACATTAATTACAAAAACCACTTGTGCTAATAAGAGATGCAGTAAATAAGTAAACTGCAAAATTTGAATCAAAATTAAAAGTGTATAAAATCAATGAAAATTGACAGGAATTAAAAAGTTTAGATAGGATAAAGGTCAAAGACTCAGGATAAATGTAAGAATTAATTATTAAAATACTTGATGAAAAGATTGGATTTGATATTAAACTTCAAACAGTAAAAAATGGATGAAATGCAAAAATTATGAGGTCAAGGATTCCATGGCCATGGAGCAAAATGTAAAATGCCCTGCCTCCATAAAATGTATGATGAACAAGAGTTTGAACAATGGTTGAAATCGTATTGCTTAAAGAGAAGCATATAAGTTCTTTCGTACTCATGTTGCCTGTAGATGCTGGATTTCATACACTATAAGACTACTGTATACCACAAAATCATGATTTGAATTAAAATGGTCACATTTTCACAAGGCCACTTTCAGAGACTCATGGGGTCATATGTGCTTTCATTTTGTATGTACTTATTAAATTTTTACACATTTTATTCTACAAACATAATGATGAAGTTACCATTGGTGTTTATTTTGGAGCATGAAATTAAGTTTTTACATTTTAAAATGAATTTGTATAGAAATAGACAGTTATTTCCACTTGGTGTACTTTTCTACAATTCTATAATATACTGTTTATATTCCTTTTTCTTTTGTGGTTACAGGGCCTGTGCTAGTATTAAAGTGTACACAAGTTCAAGATCTACAAGAATATATATTTTAGAGGTTGGAAAGGAAATCCTATTCATCCAACTCCCATCTTCATAGCATATTCCATTGCAGAGGTATAAAATGATGAAAAATGTTCACTTAATTTGAAATACTGTAGTCAAGTGTGCAATAATCTGTGATGTCCTTCTTTTACAACTCACATTACATGCTTTTGTTTCCATTTGAAGTTTAAATGTTTATATAACCTTGAAAAGTTTAATAGTTTTCTAGCATAACTTGTTGTATGGAAAGGGCATGTATAGCCAAGTCACCCCATATCAGTAAGATTGATCATATTTTGCCACAAAGTGCAATGGCTTTTGCAAAAAAAAAAAAGAAGAAAGAAAACAAGAAAGTAATGTGAGCAGTACAAGAATGTCATCACAAATTATTGTGCAATCTACCATTTTATATTGAGTGAATAACCTTCTATATTTTATATCCCAGCTCAGAAATGTCTTGTGGAGATTGGAGTTGGACCATTTGAATTCATTTTCAAGCTTTGTGACTTTTTTTTTGAAATTTTGACTTTAAAGTGTACCTAAAGTCAAAAATTTAAAAAAAAAAATGGTTTTGAAGCACACTTTCCTTTTCATATGCACTGTCAAGAGCATCAACAGTTTCTCAAAAGTGGAGAGGGCATGCATGGCCTTGACCAAAAGTACTTGAAGTGCACACCAGGAGGCCTTAGAAATAATTGATCCAGGGCTCACTTTAGGTCCCTGTGAAGATTTGTAGGCAAGATGATCTGTGGTGTAATCTGAAACATTTTTCCATAATTTTTACTCCATTTAATGGCTGTTTTCACCACTTTTGGAGTTTGATTGCTTTTGAATCAGCTATATTGCAAGCCATGGAATCAAACTTTTCCTACTATTTTTTATAAGGGTCCTGAAAAAAGAGGGGGACCATCCCCCCATTTTCAGAAGGGGTGACATGCCACCCCCACCCCGTCCTCCACCTTTTGAAGCGTATGAGTAGGCTACTGTAAACCGGATGCACTATAAAATCGTTCATGCTTGTGTACATATTACGTTGAAAAGAAGCAATGAAGAAAATAAATGCAATTTATAATTCTTAGACCAGATTTCCATTGCAGCTGTAGGATATAGATTTTGTTGTTTGTATGTGCTGTAAGTAGAAATCATGTGTCAATTTGTAAAATATTTGAAGGGAGAGGCTTTTGTCCATTTTACCTTGCTTTCATAAAGTATTTCAAAAGAGTATTCTAGTTGTAGGAAGGTTATTTCTTGTACCACTGACAACTGTACACAAATCACTTGAGACTTGTTAATATTTAATCCTTGAAACTGGTATTCATCCTCTTTAGCATTATGGGTATTCTTCATATTTGTATTTTCGCTGATATATTTTGTGTGTATTTCATATTGGCTTTTTAGTTTTTATTCTTCCTGAAATGTTTTGTTTGTACCACATATTTACTTTTTGGCCTTCAGTTTGTAACTTTTATAGTGTTGTAAGTGATGCCATTCGTGGGGTTCTTAATATGTAAAGTATATGCTGGAGTTAAGCAGTTGTTATATACAATTTGTTTGAAACTGTATACCACCAAACCAAGGGCTGAGTTAAACGTTTGTTATAGTGTAACAGAACATGTAGTAAAATTTTGCTTCTAAACACATATTTACTATTTAAACGACCTATCCTTAAAGGGGTACCCCAGACCTAGCTCTATTTTGGTATGCTTTAAGGAACTTGTGTCTATTTATTCTGGGGAAAATTTGATTATTTAGCACGGTACTGGCAAATAGAAGTAATGTCAGATCATCTTCAAAATGTTAACTTCAAGCAAGGAGGCATGATGTCATATTGAACTGATGACCACTGTTATGAACAGTATTTCTCAAAAGTTTGCATCCAGTTT
This sequence comes from Holothuria glaberrima, assembly GCA_009936505.3. NCBI lineage: Eukaryota > Metazoa > Echinodermata > Holothuroidea > Aspidochirotida > Holothuriidae > Holothuria > Holothuria glaberrima. The sequence continues at coordinate 8,473 of WURT03114425.1, forward strand.
AATACTATAGAAACCAGTGGTACTTTAAAACATGCAGAATGCATCACTGTTCATTTTACGTTCAACCCTAAACAATTTAATGTCAAAACAAGTAGGTTATAAAGGTAAAAATGTTGATCACCAAAATGAAATCCAGATTCTGTGCTTCATGTTAATTTTTAGTAGAAAATGTGATAACTTTGGCTGTTAATGTCATAGGAAGTGAATAGTGAAGTTTAATGAAACTTTCACAATAATGGTTAGATTAATACGGCGTTCCATTTGAGTCGTGAACACGGTGTTTTTGAGCGTTATTTTTTTATGCAGCGCTGAAAAGCAGGCATAATTTTGAACTAACTGTTTTGCAGAAGAAAAAACTGCGGTTCGCACCGACCCAATGGAACGCGGCATAAGCCCCTCTGTAAACGGTAAAACATAAATTCAGGACGAGGTGTGTATTTTCCAAGTTCTCAGAATTTGTTTTGGTGTGGTTTTGAAGGACAAGGTACAATTGTTTGGGGTATGATCATGTTGTTAAAGTACTTATGAGTTGTTTGGGTGTGGTCATGAGGTACTCGAGGTATCTGCATGATCATGAACTTGCTCACAAGTTGCAAGCATAGAGCAGTGGAGTACTTAAAAGTTTCTGGAATGCCTGCTTCATGTGCCCACAAGTTAATAGGGTACAGGCACTTTATACTACAGGTTACATAAATGTAGTATTGAAGTATACAGGTTACTTGCGTGAAGTATTGAAGTTTGATTGCATAATTTAAGTACTTACAATTTACATGGGTGCAGTTCTGAATACAGCACATAAATTTATTTGTTGCGGTACCATATTGAAGTACGTACAAGTCTGATACGTACATTCTTGAAGTAGTGTAAGCTACTGAAATAGTCACAATGTAGTTGGAAGTATTTCTGAAGGACTTGTAAGTACAGTAGAATACTGTGTAGCTATTGATTTGGGCATTTACGGTAGGCCATACCCAGCCCTACACTTACTGAATTTGGCGGTATAATTCACTCCTAGTAACTCCTCACTGAAATGGATTGTATAGAATAGGAAATGCTGGGTCCTGTTCAGGGGCAAACCCTAAACTGACATTGATCCTGTTTATGTCTGTGTTCGGCTGTTTTTGTACTTTTTTCAAATAAGTCTGCATTCTTTCTTCGTACAAAAAGAATAAGATTCATTTTTGTTACTTTTCAAGTATAACGATGGTTAAGTCATTTTAAATGCTTTATGTTATGCCACGTCATAGTTGTACACAAGCCTTAAGTACTGATATGGAAAATTTTACTGAAACCCACTTCTTCACTTTTTTGTCAGGTATTTTAAAGTTTTTTTTTTTTCAGTGGCTTTCTGTATTACCACAAATTCAATTCTTCATTCGACAAATCATTGCAGTATACACTTTAATTGCAGCTACGGGTATATAACATTTTATGTTAAGTAAACACATCACTTGCGAATTCGTTACGTTCGACTGATTGACTCTCACAATTTGTGGTTAACCTCGAATCTGTTTCTGTCTTGTGCTCTAATATCTGTCGTAGGAGAGGACTCGCTCTCGATGAAGTAAACAGTTGCATGGAAGAGTAGCAACTGGAGATCTTATAATGGAACTGTTATGTACGAGTAAATATTTAGAGTGTATACAGGTCTTTTACAGTTCCAGATCCACCGTATGGACGTTCCGGTGTAGGGCTTGGCTATACGTTCGAAACGTGACCTGCCGGCATTATCTTATATACAGAGTCTGTAATACAGACTTGCACTGCATGCAGGGCAAGCCTTTAACATTGCTTCCACACCTCAAACAACATTATTTTCCTGAAAAAGTGTATCAAAATTCTGAAATGTGACGGTTATTAACTTCTTTTAAGAATGCTGCGTACTTGCTATTTTCTTAGGGAAACAAAATTACAGGGTGAAACATAGGTCAACCTTACCTTTATCTTACCCGTATGTTTTGATCCGAAATTGCTCTCTCCCAAAACTTAATTTGACCGAGGAACACCAAAATTTCTCTTGGAAAAGTTTTTGTTTACACCCTTTTCTAAGATGCTGAATTTTTCGTACCTTTGGGACAACCACGTGTTTCAAAATGAGTCAGGGTATAGGGGAAATGTAGCTCTCACAGTTGCTAATCCGTCAGTGTTACGCATAGGACGTTTGATCCTTTTAACGTTTTTTATTTTTTCTCTCTCTTTTTTTCATTTATTGGTTTAAACATTGTCTCCTTCATTTCGTCTTCAAAGGCTTGCATTTTTTTTCATTTTCCTATTGTTAAAAATCATATCACCTCTGATTACTCCTTTGTTAACGTCTGTGTGCCAAAATACGTTGCTATATTCGCTAAAATAACTACATTGTCCTCCGAAAGGGTTGCTTTGGTGTGTAACACAAATGTTGTTTCAGTTAAATGTAAAATAAAACTATTTGGATGCAGTACGTTGTGTCTAATTCTCTTCATTTTTAGTCCACCCTTGTCACTCCATAGCTAATTGGCGTGTGTTTTTGCACACAGTTGTTGAAGGTCCGCATTCCTGTTCCCTACATAAGTATTGTTGGGTGGGAATGGGAAGTAGGCTATCTTTCATGGACCGAAAATTTTCTCGCCTCCTTTCTCCACATTGTGTTTAATTGTCCAGTTGTTACCATCCTTAATCCTATGATGGTTGTTGTACCAAAGAGGGTCTTTTGCATTTGTCTTTGTAAATTATGTTATAAAATTCCGGAAGCAGACTTCGTCGTTCAAAGTTGAACGATATTTTTCGAGAGATTGAAGAAACTGCAAGATATGTAGTACCATGCACTCTACTATAGGGGAACCGGGGCACAGTTGATCAGAAATTTTTCAGGTCAAAGTTCAGACCCCCTTCCCACACATATAGAAAGTTTATTTCTTGCTGAATGTCTGCCCCTTTGCTTAGACTAAAAATTCATTCAAAGACAAACTTTGTGTTTAATTAATAGAGCTTAATTAACAAAAATTTGGAAATGATAAACTGTATCCCGGCCGGGGCACAGTTGATCAGAAAAAAGAAGACCAATGCTAATTACAAATTCCCATCTAAAATTGAATATACCAATCCCTATAAATACAAGTTTACTAGAATAATGTATAAAGGAATTAAAAATTGTACATCATACAATAACATGCAGGGATAGGTGGTGAATCACAGAAATCAAAATTGTGAAATTATTCTTTGGGGACAAAACACTCAGGAAGCAGGGGCGTAGCGAAGGTGTAATCTTTGCGGGTGTAGAGATCACGTTTTGCCGACAGATCTGGTGATGCGTAAGACTAGCGCGAAGCGCGATCGTTAGAGGGTGGGGTCCAGGGGCCGGCATTAGGGCCCCTGGTGGGGTCCAGGGGCAAAGCCCCCGGAAGCTCTGAGGTTTTAGCATATTTCTGGGTAAAAACTAAGTCCCAGGATAAGTATATTTTGGTTCATGATACATTAATCAATGCAAAGATTCCTAATAATTTTAATGTGTTAG
>WURT03114436.1:0-11964 GCA_009936505.3 Holothuria glaberrima
AATCGCATTTGGCCTGCAGTTTCAAATTTCATAGGCCAAACAAATTCAAAATAGGCCAAATTTCGCATTTTTGGCCTATAAAAGGCCAAACTGGCAACCCTGGTGCAAAGTCGTGTAGTATGCGGCTAGCTTTGGAAATGATATTTGGCATTTATCAAACTAGCAATATTGACGATAATTTCACCGCATTATATGCATTTGGAAATGTCTAACTCCTCAGAGCTTCCGGGGCTTCGCCCCTGGACCCCCACCGGGGCTACGCCCTGGACCCCACGTCGTAGTGCTCGATATGCGCTCGAGCATTGCCGCTGTCGCGACAACACCTTCCTCACACAAAATACTACCCCTTTAAAAATGTCTGGTGACGCCCATGTCCGTCCACAAAACTCCAAACTTTCAAATTTCTTCAATGAAATCCTAAAGTTTTCAACTTTTCCTCTTTTCCTCAACAAAACCGATTCCCCCTTTTGTCATCCTTCCGGCGTCACTTCACCTTTTTGCGGGTATTCGAGTTGCTGACTTCGAAAATCACACTTTCAGTCTCAAATATATCTTCATTATGGAAGTAGGGGTAAAGGGAGTAAATTGGGTGACCCCTCCGATAGGGGTTATATTACCATATGAAGTGTCATTCGACACCTCGTATTCAAAAATAATATTTCCGGTTTCACTCAAGGACATCCCGTTCGTTTATCATAATTTAGAGCTAAATGTTTTTAACATCGACTCTTTTTACGTTTTGATTGAGGTATCTCTACCAGTTTCTGGTTAAGTATGCTAATGAAAAGATAAGAGATAATTTCTTAGACAATTTACAATATTTTTTGCAAGTTTGGTCAGCACCTATGGTTATTTTCTGCTGAAAATATCTTTCCAAAAAAACCTTGGTTTCACTCTTTTATTTGACCTTGAAAAAGGGTAAAAACTTAGGCCTCCATCGGTGACCTTGAAATAAGTTGGAAATTTTCAGACAGCAAACTTTGTGCCTATGACACTTGTTGAACCCAATCAAGTGACCTTGTTAAGTACTTTTTATGTTTTTTTTTTGTGGTCCAATAGGTCCATTTTTTCAACCGTCCCCATAAGTTCCCAAAGAATCCAATAGGTTCACTACGGCGTCCCATAAGTTCATTTCAAAGGTCCCATACGTTCACTTTTGAGGTCCATAAATTTGAAAAAAAAACGTAAATTTCATTAGTTCATAATTTCATATTGATGTCCCATAAGTTGAAATGTGTGTCCCTGAAGTTCAATAAATGTCCCTGAAGTTTAGAAAAAGAGGCCTTAATAAGTTCAAAAAAGGTGTTATAAATCCAAACGGTCCTGGCCCTAATCCAAACCCCTACTCCATAGCCCTATCTCTATTTCACTTTCGGTCTCACGGACCTTAATTCATTTTCGGTCTCACGAACCTTAATGGAAGTACGATCACACGTCAAACCAGGTACAGCTTCGCCCATATGCTTCAATGCAATTCGGTCTTGCGGGAAACCTCCGTCCAGTCCATCCCTGCAGCAAGACAGCCCCAACTTTCCAATACGTACTTCTGTCGATGCCGCAGTACACAATGTAGCAACGGAAAAAATACGCTTGCCTTTTGCAGTCTGGAATTTATTTCACTATATGTATCTAAGAAATATCTGTGACAGCAGGGTGGGCCTGCAGGATTTTTCCGACAAGGGTACACGCTCCCGGAAGGGGGTGAGGTGACCCGAAGCCCCGACAGCCGCGATGTCAACGGGGTGGGTTTGGGAGTGGGGGAGGACTTAAAGGAAAGCCATTGCAATATATCATACCTTTGCAGGGATACTCGAAGAGCCGAGTCTGGTTTGATGTTTTTCTGAATCTGAATTGTCAAATTCCAAAGCCGGAGTAGGCCTAGTGCCCGAAAAAATTAGGATAGGTCTACACAAAAAACAATATGCACTTACTTAGAGCGAAAATATATCAACTGTAGGAGTAGTTGTGCCCAAAAAATTGACCTCGTCTACTTTATGAAAACTTCTCCGAGATTTTCTTACCGTACTACACGACAAACACAAGAAAACTACAACTAGGCTATGAGCTATGGGATGAAATTTCCGTTCTGTATACATAACACTCTATTCTCTACCTATATGTAATTTCGCAAGGTGGAAAGGACTAGTACTACTTGGTTTCATTGCAAGGAACTATTTAGGAACCTACGGTAAATTTTGCGTTGCTATTGAAAAAAATGCCCTCTTGGGAAGTAAAAGACATGTAAACCGTCGGGACGACTAGTGCTTTACTTTATCGAACCAACTAAGGTTCCCCGACCGGACCAGCCTTCCCCAACGAGGAGCCATGGCGCTATCCTAATGACCAGACGTTTGAAACGTACAACTTATGAAAATTCTGATTTTGTAGAAAAATGAATTACAAATCAAACGGTTGGTTATGAGAGAATTTGAAATCAGGCTTTAACAAAAATGAATCGTTTTATATAATTTGTCAGCTAATTAACTGAATGCAATTACTTCAAACCTTCTTAAGTTCTGTTACTTATTTGTACATTTCTACGGTCTCACATCGAAAATATTTACCTCATGCAAACAGAACCATGAGTGAAAGCAAGTGACTGATCTCACAACGGTCATTTCCCCGTCGTGGAAATCTAAAGCGCAATATGATCAGGGCGCGGACGTTAGCGCGGCGACGTGAGCTGCTGGTAGTCCGCGTCGTGCAATCTAAAGCTCCCTATTTACATTCTGACGCATCCCGGGTTGGTTCGAATCGTTCTGTCTGCCTATACTTCATGATATACAGCATTTCACTTTACTTTGGTGTGTGACGCATATTTTCAGTGTTTTGCGTTGTTTTGGCTTTAGCACTTGCGGCATCAAAACTGCTTTCAAAATTAGCACCTTAACCTGTTTGAAGTGTGAAAATCATTATTTATGTATTGATAGCTAGTATAACAGATGTTTTCCATATAATGAATCTTGTAAAATTACAAAGTTTTCCAACTGGGTGTAAATTTGCAGACACTTGTTAGTAAGTTGCTAGTAAGAGAATGAAATTGACCAGAACGTAATTATCAAAGAATGAAAATACTTTCTTTGGGGGGACCAAAATTAAGTTGAATTGCTTTTGCAATTTGGAAGAAAAATTGTTTGTAAAAACCGTGTATTTATCACAGAAATTAAAGTATGTACAGGAGCGGACTTTGCTGTCTGGAAGGACGGAGGAGGTGGGGGCCGAACCAGGATGGATTTCAAAAGGACTCCGAAGTCTCTACGAGAGCTCGAAGCGTCCCCCCTAACAGCTTGGGGTCCAGGGGCAGGGCCCTAATTGGGGCCAGGGGAGAAACACTCGGAAGCTATGGGGTATTTACGATATTTTAGGCTTTAAAATGATGCATTTTAGATTCAGCTTCAAATGACATATGGTGGGCACTTAACAGACCACAAAAATCACAATTTCACTTTTTTCAATCATATTCTTACTCCGTATGACCAACAGTCGGTCGGGATTGGCTATGCAGAGAGCTTGGGGAGGAGGGGAAAATGGATTATTTTGAGGCTTTCCCGGGGTTTGGAACACTTATTTTAAGAATGGGAGGTCTAGAGCGTAGGTCTTCCCCCCTCCCCCTTCCTAAGAGCTTGCCCCATATTACGTCATAGGAAATGGCACTTTCCGTGTTTTACAACATCTAAACAATCTTTACAAAGTCGGTAAATTTACAATAGATCGATGGTGATAAAAGATTTTGCTTTGAAAATTTCTAGGGGAAGGAGGGGCTGGACTTCACCCTTAGCTGCTTACGGTCATGGGCCATTGGTGGTTTCAATGATGATGGAAGAGTTTGTACGCAGCTATGGCAAGCGAGATGTCCTACAAAAAGTAGCCCTGAACCCCGAAACTGTATATAAAACGAGTGCGCGCGGGATGCGCCAAAGACAACAGCGTTGAGACAGGGAGGTGTTATTAGCTAATAACATCTCCCCAGGGTTGAGACAGCGTTTCAGTCATTTTATTGTAGTCTATTTTTTCGTCAGTTTTTAATGCCGTATTGTTCATTACATTACATCTTTTTTTTGGTAAGTGTGAAGGCTATGTCGATTTTGAAGGTTATAGAGTATGTGATACTTCCAAAATCAATGAATTATTTCTGGATAGTTTTTTTATATGGACATAACCATCGGCATCGGCACTTAAAGTGCCAGTGAAGTATTTTTCTTTTTGATGATGCTGAGTGTTTTTCCTGAATCAGAGCTGTAAAACTGCAAAGCTCGCAAAACGTTTTGGACCGGTGTAAAAGGAAATCATGTCTGCCCTGGAAAATGAACAAGTACCGGCAGGCCCACACACAAACATAAATACAGAATCGTTATTAGCTACTCATTCAGAGGAAAAGTAGCGTAGCGGCGGTTGGGCCCTATCGGGGATATCATGCTTTGGATCGAAGCCACGCCGTCTGCCAGATGACATATTTAACTTCGTCCGCGACTCGCTTGCCGTAACGCACGACAGGCACATGAAAACATAAACTAGGCCTTTACGATATGGGGTGAAATCACGGACTTCTTATATACATGGACAGAACATATAGGCTAGGCTAACACTAATGTACGGTCACCAGTGCTATCATCCTATCCGTAAGTTGTCGCCACCGTCCATGGAAAAAAAAGAAGCGTACCAAGATGGCCGCCTGCCTGCTATTCTCTTGTGTGTAAAAGTTTCGACTTGCTCAAGTGACACAGTATTGACAGATTGTCTAAGAAACTTGCAATATTTTAGAAAGAATGCAAGCTCAGGTCAAATTCAGCAAAAAGAATGAAGGATTGTGACAAATTATTCTTCCATTGATGTTTGTATTTTGTGCGAAATGTTGTAGATTCATCGTCAAATTGGGCAAATTGTAGTAGCCCTGCGGTTCGAACGGTGGCGACCGATTTGGTCACGTGATCCTGTGTCCATGTATTAAAGTCCGTGGGTGAAATTCACCACCTTTTTGTAATTAACTAATTATGTAACTTTGTAAGGCGGAAAAGGCTTGAACTATTCAGCAATAGGAAAGGGAAATAAAGTATGGAAGAACTTGAGATACATATACAACGAAAATTTTGAGTTCCTTTTGAAAATATTGACCTTTTTAGAGCTAAAAGAGGTAAACCGTCGGGGCTACATATTTTATCGCACCGACTAAGGTTCCCTGACGAAATTTAAAAAAAAAAAAAAAAAATGCTCGACGGGTAAGGGCAGCCTCCTACGATGGGGGTTTCGCCAATCTACCTACGACCTGGAGTCATTGCAATAATTGTGGGGTGATTGTCTCAAGTATCCGAACACTCTTTTGGAAGGAATTCAAAGTTTGAGGACTGTCATTTCTTTTGTAGCAGGCGTGACCGTGCCACAATATTTTACATGGGGCAGGGGGCTAGCTTTAGAAAGCTTCATTTCCGCCCCTCCCATCAAACCACCGTGTAAAATTACCATGTGATCTAAAAGTACTTATTACAAGTGGTAAATAGCAGTCTTTATTGAATGGCGATATTCATGTGGAAGATGAGGTTTTTCATTAGGGGTGTAGACTTTTCTCACGCTGTGGTAATTACTTCCGATGAGGCCTGAACCTTTCCATAATATGATCTCCTTAAACTTTCAAGATTAGAAGTGAGAAAGACAAACGGAAATAAATGATACAAAAACAGCTTGAGAATTCTTTCTATTAAAGTACATGATAATCACCCGTTTATAGCATTAACTATAAAAACAAGAGGTATACACATAGTAAATATTTGCAAATACTTACACAACGTATACTGATCAATGGCCCAAAAATTTTAACTTCCCTCACATTTGAAAGCCAAATACTGAACTGAAAGACCGAGTAGAATAAAAGATATGAAAATATAGAGTTCACGATCACATTTCTTTGATTTAGACCTAAATCTCTTTTAATGTTAGACAAACACGAGGAAAATGCCACGAAATATGTAGAAGCTGCTGTACAGAAGAAAGTGAGATATCAGTGAGTCTATAGCTATAAATATTTCGACCCGAAACACACTTTTTAAACAAAAAAAATGTACCCTTAAAAACCGCATTCTATTCCCCTAAACTGAATAAAAATAACATCAAAATCTATATTTAAGACGCATTTTCGTTAATACTTTATGCAACTCGAAGGTCACAAAATAAAAGTGATCAACCTTTTTTGCTTTGGTCTGACGTCATCACATAAATTTACAACTCTACCTTTGTCCAATCATGACAACACCAGCTACAGCTACCGTCATGTAAACAATGACTACACTTGCATGATTTACTTTTGAGTCACGAACTTACAAATTTCCAATAACAGACTGGTGGTAGTAAGACCTTATTTCAACCCTTCACAATGGCGTTGGTATGAAGGCAGGAAGGGGGATGGAGAGTGTGCCCCTAAATCGATTTCCAAGCAAAACGCATTTAGGCGGTAGCTTTCTGTAGGGGGTAGGAGGAGGTGTGTTTTTGACTGATTCAATTATCTTAATCATTACTTTACCTATCACAAATTGTGTTCAATCTATCTAAATTTTCATAAATCCTTTGCAAGCTATAAAAAAATTTGGCATACTCTGCAGGCTTTACCCTTCAGTTCAATTTTGCTTCAGTAACATCCCAAAGTATTTTGTTCAAAAGTATGGTTAACAGGTTTTTTTAAAAAATTCTAATGCAGCTTTTTTGCGCTTACACAATTGCCATGGTTTACACTTCATGCCTGATGACCATTATTTGGATGATAATGCACTGAATATTCTAGTGAGAAGTATTTTCCGAATAAGTCCAACATCAGGCTTGCATCAAGAGATGAATGTGTGGCAATCTTTTATTATGGGCAACATTTGTAGCTTGACGCACATGATTTGAAGTACATTACTCTTTATGCAAGCTTTATCAAAGATCATTAAATGCATTTGAAGAGACTAAGCATTTCAGTATAAAGCATTCTTCGGACTATTAATCCTCTGCCCCTTAGAATTATACCTTTACTACCCTCTTATGTCATTTCTCAGTGGGAACTGTTCATTTGGATTCTCATTCAAAACTGGTAAAACTAAATTTTGTGAAGTGATTTATGTTCTGTCCTGTAAAGTCATTTGGATGTTTAAGCATCACACTAGCGCCCACATTTCATGATTACCTCAGAGCTTCCAGGAGACACTGTGCTGGCCTTATGCTAGTCTCATGATACCAGCATTAGAGCAGTACTATGCCACAGCCAAAACATTACAAAGTAATGGTAATTACTTGACATAATTTCAATTCAAAGCTTTGAAAAAGATAGCACTACTTTGCATCTAAGCCACCTAATACATCAACAAAATTTCTCTCAAGGCGTAGTTTCCAACTCCACTTAAATGCTACACCTTTCCCTTAAATACACCCAACACAATAGAAAAATTCACTAAAGTATGAGGACCAACAATCAGTTTGAAACTTTGTTTAAGATAGCACCATTTTGCATCTAACTCATCTTACATCAAGAAAATTTCTCCAGGACAAACAAAAACTGCTATAAAATTTTGCTTTGTGAGAGTAATTTGACTAAGTTTTCGTAACAAAATATGATTTGATCCCGAATTATTTCCAGTGCCCAATATTAACTGATACATACCAAACATTTTTGGATGTACAGAGAACCAGTCTCTGCCATAGAATTATCATGACTACAAAAATGTTCTTTTTTATACTTCTTAAATACTATCAGCCAGTTATTACAGAATTGGGAGTAATTTCACAAAACTTTTACAATCCTGTTGTAGAGACACTTTACTCAACTGACTCTTCAGGTAAACTTTAAAATGCACTTTACTGACTAAACGCCAATGGCATTTCGGATGAACACATATACAACTTTACTGCAACCTCAACAAGTATAACTTGGTTTACACCGCATTGAGAGATGAATCTGCTGCCCTGCCTATTGAATGATGTGCAGAATATATTGTTGAAATTCTGGTAATCACATAAAGGGTATAAGCAGCCGCCCTACTTGAAACTTACCTGGACACATCAACTAAAGGCGATTAAATCTGCTCTTATTTCTCTTGCAAGTATTACCTAGACATATGAACTAAAGGCGATTAAATCTGCTCTTATTTCTCTTGCAAGTTTTACCTGGACACATGAACTAAAGGCGATTAAATCTGCTCTTATTTCTCTTGCAAGTATCTTTCAAAATGTTTCAAAACATAAAGGTGGATTCTCAAGGCAAACAAAGGGGTTATTTTGCATAAAATTTAAAAATCCAGAGGGAAATTTTTGTCACATGACTTGAAAGTGCCATTCTTGAATTAGAATACCCAGGTATACTTATTCAATTTGGGGTGACTGCATTTTCCTTTTAAGTAAACACTATCTAATCAAGGTGTATACAGAGAATCTTTATTTCCAAATGATGTATAAAATTGGATTTGGTGCATCCACATCACTAATGCACAAAGATGATCGTGATGGTTCAGCATTATGTATTCCAAGATTTTGTAAGCCCATTTTACAATAACTTGTTGCATAGTACATATGGAGAAGAAGACCTTGTCTGTGTTAATCCCACCACACAGAAAGGAAAGTAATACACATGTATATCAAATGCCCTTTCAGACAAATATGGGCTGATTGACCCTGACAGTAGCTTGCCTTCGAAATTTTAAATTCATATGATACTTCTTAAATTGATAACGTACTTTTCCAAAGTCCCCTCGACTCTCTGGCGAAGAGCCCAAGGGTAAAAACCAAACGTTCACTCCTGAAGGAGTTCTGCTCCCCTGAAGAGCTACTTCCCCAACGGACAACTTAGACTGAACATGACAAACCTCCCAACCTTCAGACATCTACCTCATAGGTTTGCCATGCGTTGTCCCATTCTTGACTGGCTGAAAAGAACAGATACTACACATTATCTTAGCCAAAAGGCTGAGATTGGAAGCAATCACACAGTGCAATTTTGAATTCATAAGATTTACACCTAAAAGGGAGCACATTGAATATTTTATTTATGCCTATGTATGCTACCAAAAGCTATCTATGTATTTATGCATGCTACCAGCAAAAATTGTGAAATTTAATAGACAAGGCTATAATTTCATGTATATAAACCATATATAAAAGGTGAGTTGTCAAAGTTGTCGAATAGTACTGAGGAATGAAAATGCTGCAAGCTCCCAAAAGGGAAAGAAAGGCACATACTGAAACGTTTTGTTTAAAGGCATTATGATACAAACTTTTAGTATACGTAAATTACAGTTCAGCAAACAACAGACCACACATCTAGGAACAAACTGTGCAATATGGTTTACATTCAAAATTAAAGTATAATAGGTTCACTCTTGACAGAGTCCAATGATGGCAAAGTTTTTCGGTATGAAGTTACAAAGCATGTAGTTAGTTGGATGAGGTTTTACGGCTCAGATTCTAACCAAATGGTTTAAGCTGGGCCAGCCATGGCCTTTTTTCCAGTTGTGGCTCACTGGCTCATTGCAGAGGTGAAAGCCAAATCACCAAAGGGAAGTTAGTGACAAGTGGGGTAAAGTTGAGTCACATAATGTCATATGATCATTAACTATAGTTACTGTGTCAGTTGTAAGAGGAAAAAATCCCAGGGACTTGAGTCATGTGTGTTTGGAATTCCTACCACGAGTCTTACCTTGTTTAAACGTCGGCAAAAATACATGTTTAATCACCTAGGTATGCAGTATGGTTTTGCCAAACTAAGTTTGTAACTGGAAATTGGGAAACATAGCGATGGATGGTTTCAGGATAATGTTGTCTGTAATCTAACATCTCCTCGAGGCACTGAAGGGTAACAGGATCAAAACTGTAGTAAAATTTGTTGGCAAAAAGGTATGGCTGTGATAAGAGATACTGAAGGTACCCTATGCCATACACGCAAAGTGCTCTGACGTATTTACCAATACAACCTGGATGTCTAGGGATATCTGCCCATTTCATAAATCTGATGTTTTCATCCCATGTTGCATTGGGGTAACCTCCGGGGACCCCTGGATATCTCTGAAGAGTCACCCAATAGTGTTCATCTGGACTCCATGTGTCCTCTGACCATTTCAATAGGTCAATTGCCCTCTGGTCATTGATGACATAATTTACAAATGCATGTGTAGCTGCATAGTATGCATTTCCAAAGTATATTGTAAAATTGTATGGTGGAGGGGTCTTCTTCTTCTTAGTCGGAATCAGCTTACCATTTTTGGTTGTGATGTGATGAATGCGAGTTCTTCCCCTAATGTACGAAGGTGGAATTATACCATTGATGTCATTATGACCTTTGTAAGCCTTCAACTGTTGAACGATTTCCAAATTGGTTTTTAATGGGAAGTCCTGTCCACATACGTTCATGACATACTTCCACTGAACAGGTTTCCTTAGCAGATCTGCCATACAGTTAATATCAGCTTGCAGGCGTGTGTAGCCAGCATATTGCACACTTTCTATTTTTGACACAATAAAAACATTATCAAAACACGATACCAAGCTTCTTATTGATTCTTGATAAGTAATTGGTGACTTCTTGTCTGGATGTATACAATAAATATTCTGAGGTTGATAAATAGCTCGCAATAGTCTTTCAACTTGAGCTACCTCTTTGTGAGTTGTAATGATGTACGCTACGGGATAGTCCTCCTCAACTTTTGAATTAGGTTGCTCTGGGTATTTGCGGATATTTCGGAAAGTAGTGCAGTTTTGAGTGTAACGTAAAAAATTTTTGTCTGAAGGCACAGGAATGCTTCCATCAACCCTGGCATTTTTGATGAGCTGGTTTGTGGCATCTAAAACAGACCTTTCCTTCCGAAATATTGCTGAACAGTTGGTATCCCAATATCTATGATATGGAGATCTAAAGTGAGAATCTATGGCTCCTGTAAACGGTGGAATATGAACATCTTTTAGCTTTATTATTTTTGGCGATTTTTTATCAATAAATGTTCTATTTTCTATCTTCTTGTACTCCCCTTCATCCTCCCTTTCATCTCGTGTATCATTCACGACAGTTTCCACCTGTAAGTGTCCTTTTCTTGAATCAAATCCTTGTATACTCAGCAAAAATCTTGTTCTTTCCTTTATGTAGTTCTCATGAGGAGCTATAATGAAGATCAAATATTGCCCAACAAAAAATATGGAACAAAGAAGCAGCAACAAGAAATAGTTGCTTTTGAATCCGGCCATATCTCATTCACTTGAATACAGATGCAGCAACTAATACAGATGACCGATATTTGCGAAAGCTGAAGAAGAAAGAAAAAGAAAGAATAGTTACTGTCATAAAAGTACAACAAGGTCTCAGAAAGTCCACAACTCTGAAGGTGTGCTGGACCAAAGTTTCTGCTAATTAACAACCCCCCACCCCCGTATGCCATTTCTCTCTGTGCATCACCTGACTAAGAAAATGAACACACATAGTTCTCGTAACTTTGCAAGTAAGTGCCTTTGACCTAATGGACTTGTCAGTTAAGCAAAGTTTGTTAATGGGTCACTACAGTCCAGATGAGCTTATTAAAAAAAGAAGTCCTGCTACTGTATTCCAAAGGTCACCTTAACCCCAGCTAGGCCAACTTTAATAGAACACCACTTATTACACAAAGTGTGTAGATTGCTCCGTCCAGGAAAATTGCACTCTAGTGGGCCTTCCCCAGAGAAGCAGATCTAGTTTCAATGTTCCAATGCCAGAAAGCACATAACCCCACTGCCCCATGATACATCAGCATTGAATATACAATTTCAGGACCACCATGGGATTTGAAACTGAAACAATATTTATGAAGTCGAATACTGTAGCTTCAGTGGGTATTTTATTCATTTGTACTGATAGTTTTTTGGTAACACACTGGCAAGTTAATACATAATCTCTTATCTTCATCTGTCATGAAGGTAGCACACCACCAATTATTCCTCCATTGACTTACACACTAATTTGGGTCCATTTCGTGGCCCCTGGACCCT
>WURT03114458.1:0-11964 GCA_009936505.3 Holothuria glaberrima
ACCGCTGTCACGTATCTCTTTCGAGATCCAGCCATTCACCTCTGTAGCACTGTTGTTATACAGTATTTCCGTTAACACACACACACACACACACACACATATATATATATATATAAGCAAAGATTTAATATAACGTAGACAGATCGTATACAAGAATGACACGCAACAGCGTGAAGTGCTATGGACGTCAAAAAATAAGAAATCTGTAAGTGCTCTTGTACTATCAGTGTTGTCAAGAAGTCAATCAACCATCATCTGATGATGGCACTGGCTAAAGAGGACATCAGGTTTCATTTTTCAAACATCGCTGCCAATGATAATACATTGAAAGACAGTTTCTGTAGTGGAAAAAATTGCATATGCTTGAACAGCTGTGCTTAAACTTTTTTAAATGAGAACTTTATAATCTTCATAAAGTCTTATTCTTTGCATGATTTTTAAGATAATGCGAAATGAAAAGTAAGCAGTTGAGAATATTCATTCAGCCGTTAAAATAACCACAAATAACGCTTTATATATGCTATTATATTTTAACATGCGGTTTTCTTACGAAAAGTGCACTAAACAATCATCTGTGTTTAAGTGGTGAGATCCAGCTCGTTCGACGTTTTGACAAGAAATTGGAATTTGCCAGATGAGAAGCTCACTAGATTATAAGGGATAGAATTTACAAATTCAATGCATTGGGTGTGTGCCAACAGAATATGTTTGAGCGAGTATGAATGGTATGAAAGGCAATTTTTTCATTTCGTTAGTAGGAGCGATGAAGATATAGATAAGCAAACTTTTTACTCAAACCACATACCACCATTTTAAATAAATATGACAATCTAAATATTCTTATTACCCCCTACGGGTACACACAAATAGCTTTTTTTAATGGATTACATTTTTCTTAAATATTAGACCTTCTTGTGAACCTTTCAATCTCATTACAACAGGATATAGCTATAAATTGGATAGATGTCTCGAGTGTCGCCTATGGCTGTTGGTGTGTCGTTGGGTTTCTCGGATTTCATGCGTACGGTTCGATCGATTTAAGAAAGATCCATGATCATTTTCGATCACACCATAAACCCGAGCACAGGCAGTATGGGTTTGTAACTCCCTTAATTAAATACGACGCATTAAAACAACTCAACATAGAGCAAAAAGCATGCAATGGACTTTGGAAGATAAAGTACCCAAGCATTAGCGCCGAAATGTACCATACATCAAACTGTAAAGAAGATGCTTGAAGTGTACTTAATAATATATGTAATGGAAAGGAAGTACATGTTGAGATTGAACTTCACGGTTTAACGTTGAAGACCCTTCAAAAGATGATAAACAAAGCTTAACAATATTTTCGAAGGGTAAAGTTGAATGTCTCGTACCTCCGTCTGTTTTAAATAATCAAATTAGGATAGAGCTTTGTATATTTGTCCTCTCGTTCTCGCAATAAAAAAGGAGCAGAAATAAAGACTTTCAATGTTGAGAAATCGTATAGTTACCATGGTAAGCGACACTTATATAGTTCTTCCAGAGAAGCAACTCTCTGGTTCTCCTCCTCCTCCCCCTCCTTCCCCCTCACACACAGGAGAAATACAAGAATGAATTGAAGTGAGGAGTGTGAGTAGATTTCTTTAAATCAAATTTGAATTTTACGAACAACTTTTTGAGGAATCTCTGAGGCTAAGTGTCTGAGCCTGTGACTGTTGCAACTCCCTGTTTAATTAACCATCTGAGACATTATGCCCAGGCAATAGTGCAAATAACTGTTACAGAGTTATTTCAGCTCCACCCTGGCTCCACCTGGTAGGAGTTCAGGACGTTATAATTGTTAATAGTCGTTTTAACGTTAGTGATTAAGTAACCTTTAATGACGTCACAATGAAAAGATGGCGACGTCAATTTAAATTGATCAATGTATTCAGAGAGCTAGAGAGATAGTTTAATCTAATGTGACGGCCAGTGGCACATAGTCGAGCAAGTGGCTCCCTGCAGGCATTCGTGACAAAGGCTAGTAGATGCTTCAAAATTGTCCTTCGCTAAATCTCTACACGTCACGACATAACTCTCTTACATAAAGGATCGGAGATTCTGTAATACGAAGACACAAAAACTTAATTTACAAACAATGCTGATGGAAACAAACTCGAGTTACAAGAGAAATATCAGATTTTCTCAAGGTAGTAGAGCTAAGAGGAACACTGTCGTGGTCAAAAATGACATTTAAACGATAAATACAACCTGCCCGAGCTTTTCCTTCTCTCTATAAATGAACGTTGACATAAACCTAACAACGTAGCAGACAATTCATAGCCCGATTACAAAGGTATCATGTGTTCGGAGTACAGAATTTTGAATAACGACATTGAACAAATGCATCATCATCCATCCAATTTTTGAAGAATGGATTATTTACTACATATTTTTATTTTGATAATTTAAGAGCTCAGTACTATGAGTGACAACAAAAATTCAAAGACACACAAATATGGGTCAAGGTGGATCAGTTATGATTTATGTCAAAATAATATATATATATATATACATACATATATATATATGTATATACATACATATACCTTGATAAGCTTTAAGTTCTTGTAATATTGCACATAGAGTACACAGAGTTTATTCTATTCAGTAATAAAACAAATAAACAACATCATATTATCCATTTCTAGCATCTTTGAAACCGGTAATGGGATTGGTACAAATTTCATCAAAATAACTTAATTTCATATCTCTTTTAGGTTTCTAAAATGTATTTTGACTCGGGAATTCCCTTAAAACTGCACTTTCGGATCTTTTCAAGGGCGCAGCGCAGAGTGTAGTCGCGTTGGGGTTATGGGCAAACGGCCTTTGCAAAAAATTACGATAGCTCGTAAAAATAATAGTAATCGTCACTAACTCTGGCCATCACACTCTCCAAAGTTGAAATCATTAACCTACAAGCATGAATCCAAGGAAATTCAAACTTCAAGAGGTCCTTTTAAGAGAGAATTTTACAGTTTTATTGTTTTTGTGTTTGCTTACATTTCAGTGTATCATGCCATTTAACGAATGGACACAAACGAAAGGGGAAACCCATTCTCGTAGAAACAAAGTTTTAGGAAACCTGTTTGTTGCTCGATTGTCTCTCTTTCCTTTTATTAACATTTGCTTTTTCAAGTACAAGTTTCAAAGAGCTCTGTATTTCAGGGTAAAAAGTCAGAAATGTCACAATCTGTGGGGACAAATTCCTGTTTTTTCGACTGCAAAAAACTTTTTCGACATCAGTTTTGCTGCCTGTTGGACCAGTAGTGGCCTGGTCAGACCTATGGTATACAGTGTTCTCCGCAGGTCCAACTTTTGTCCTGGTGCTTGACTCTGATCAAGCAGATGACACTGATCGCGGTTCTGGGGGAGCGGTCTAAGGGGAGGGGTGTAGGACAGTGGGAGGTGACCCCCCCTTTGGAAAATTTTTGCTCATGTTAGGTGGGCTAGACGCAAATTGGTGCTATATTTGGTGTTAACTTTGAATTGAATATATCACCAAAGATTACTATTTGTAGGAAGTTTTTTCATCTTGCTTGCTTTATCAGGCTCTCGTAATAGTAATATATGGCCTAAAAAAACTGTATGATTTTTACGTTCTTTTAACAAGAAAAATAGCCATCGTGTCGATAAATAATACTTTTCATGCTTGTCAACATGCGTGAGGATAAATAATACCTTTCTTAACACTTAAACTTTGGAAAAAATCATTACGAACTGTAAATCTACGAGGCGTCGAGGCCACTATCTTCTGCATATAACCGTTGCACACATCTATGTTGTTGTTGGTTAGGTTCTTACAATTCATATAAACTACACGTTAGGCAGTGGCACAAGCATGGCGGCTCTATGAAATTTTGTTTGAGGGAGCAAAATCAAGTCCGTATTTAGGGAGGTTCGGACGACCCCCCCCCCCAATATCAATGGTCCGCTCCGGATAGTAAAGCAGGAGTATGGTTATTATTATGTATTAAAGTGATGCCCCATGTAGTTTTCAAAAGCTCTCCAGAAACCTTCTAAGGCATGCTCTGAGTCAAACTTTTGTTTAAAATAAATACAACAATAACAGCCAATCGTCATTTCATAGGGGAGGAGTAAGAGGCAGGGGAAACTGGCAAAGCGGCTTAATCCATGTTGTGTAAAATTAGCTCCACCCGTAAATAATTTGTTGTTTCTTTCATTGTGTCACAATGCGTTTCAACTTTGCCAAGAAGCCATAAAATGTTGGTTTTCTGGATTGCTTCTTAAAAGCAATGAAAATTTCTAACAAAAAGACACTTGAAAACTCTGAAATTATAGCACTATTTTAAATTTCATCAACGTTCCGAAACATTTTTTTTTTCCAAAGTTGAATGGGAATTCCCCTAAAATCAGAATGACAGTTCATCCCTTAGACAAACAGACCACTAGTCAGAAGTCTCGCTGCAGCTTTGATTGACTATTTGGTGTTCAGGTGCGTAGCCAAGGAGAAGGTTCGGAGGTTGAAACCCCCCAACACAAGAGCTTGAAAAAAATAATGACAAAAATCATCAGAGTCTTGGGAAAATATGCTGACACGATAAACTTCACTGCGTTTGAGGCACAAACATTGCACCATTTCGCATCTGGAGACCTAAAAAACAGTTTTTCCTCCAAAGGGGAGGTGCTCCTCCCCCTTATATCCTCCCCTGTGTCACATTCCAATAAAATCTCCCATGACACAATCCTGGCTACGCGCCTGTTGGTGTTCATTTTAAAACAACTGAAACGGCAGTTTAAAATAGAAGTGGACAACCTTTTGCTTTTGACGGGCCATTTGAGAGTCTTAAGACCGTCCATGAATGGCCAACGTCGGGGGAACGAAAACCAGGGAGCTGCCAGCGAAAACCATCTCCCTATGAGAAACACATAAGCTAAGGCTATATCCCTTTTACGCCTTTATTTAGACAGACACCTATGCTAATCTGGCCAAATGAAACCCGTGTAAAACTGCTTTTAGTTGTGGAGGATAATCATCATGTTTAAGAGGTTGTGTACCTAATGACCCCGAAAGCTCTGAAGTGTCTCAAACATTATAGGAATTTAAATCCAACATTTCTGTTACACTCCATAAATGACATTTGAAGCTAATCAGATAACAAATATCACAACGTGATCATTTGTTTTAAATATCACAGCTCGCACTAATGGCAGGTCAGTTTATGATGTCTGAAGCGTACATATAATAGCAAACAAGCAACTAAGAAAAGACGTGCGAAGCGCGCCGAGAAAATATCGTTTTGAAAACACTTCATCAATGATTATTCTTCTCATTAAATTGAAAAGCTATTTTATCTTTAATTTTAAACCCGCTCAACTGAGGAGAGAGGGTTTTACCCGTGGAATCCACCAGGATTTATACGGTGTGAACGAAGATAATTTCGCACAGTTTCGGATAGGTAGATTAAGAAACACGATTCACAATTCATCCTGCATTGTGCAACTTGCGAGGTGTAGTTCTACACCAGAATCGGCATAAAGCAGCGTATTAGACACAAGGGTGTAGGAAGCGGGGGGCTGGGGGCGACAGCCCCCAGCGAAATTTGTGAGGGGCTGAAGTATGCTTTAGCCGCACACTTTCAAAGCACGAAAACCCGTTATTCGTCTCTTCTGTAAGAAATGTCAAAAATTTGCAGTAGTTTACCTTAGAATTTGTCCGAAATAATGCACCAGATTGCATCTAAGGACCCTTAAATATCAAAAAATTTTCCAAAGGACTAAGAAATGTAAAAAATGTGCATTAATTTACCTTCAAAGATTTCCAAAATGATGCACGAAATTGCATCTAAGGACCCTAGAATATCAAACAATTTTCCAAAGGGGAGGGGACACCCCCTCCCCCGGACGGCGATTCG
The DNA here is from genome assembly GCA_009936505.3 of Holothuria glaberrima. Classification (NCBI taxonomy): domain Eukaryota; kingdom Metazoa; phylum Echinodermata; class Holothuroidea; order Aspidochirotida; family Holothuriidae; genus Holothuria; species Holothuria glaberrima. The sequence goes on from WURT03114458.1 coordinate 5,898, forward strand.
AAACAAGGTTCAGCCCCCAGTCTTGAACAGCTTCCTACGCCGGTGATTAAACATATGACACATATTAAGCCTATGGATAAATGATAGATGAAATTATTGTTAATTGAATTTTAAGTGATGCTGAGGTTACTCCCCACTCCTGGTTTAAAACATTGTAGCAACTCGGTTAAAAATTCTTGCAAAACACGACTTTTGCCCCTCCGAGTTCTCCTATGAAGTGCTTCTACTGTATTAAAGTGAACACTGACTGGGTATGCCTTGAGAACTTTCAGCCAAATTATGTTTGATCAGACACCGAAACAGCTTCGAATTAAAAAAAATCAGAGCATTTTACATTAATCCTCACACACGTCGGGTACGTATGTCTTAAGACTAGACTTTATCGACTATATCGCAATCATCGGTGGATAATACTTCAGTGATTTTACCAAATAAAATAATTCCCTGTTCACCCTTTTTAGTAAGTTAAAATTTTTGATACATGAAAATACAGTGAAACAAATGTCATGGAGCGACTTACAACTTACTTTCCCGGCAATCTTTATAGGAGACATATGTAGCAAAAGAAAGTTGTTAGTACTCTACGTGCCAGCTGATGATGGCTCCCCTATTAGGCAGTGTGACATTTTAAAATTTTTCTTTATCATAAATTAGAATCTCCTCCATTGAGGGAGCTGCATATACGAGCCTAAAAATAAATTGAAACCATGACGCCGAACGAAGTATTAATTCATATGACCAGTGGTCAAATGACCCAGTTAACCTAGGCTGAATCTTGAAATTATCACGAAATACATACTTGACAATTACAGAGAAATTTTGCAATAGTATATACAACTTCATTAACTATATGTGACATTTATGACATAGAAGGGATGATTTCTTCCAAGTTAAGAATTCTTATTATTTATGCCATCTCGAATAACATGTTGTTTTTTTTTTTTTTTTTTGATGATTGAAGACCATGCTTTGGAAACTATGGCGAGCCACTAATGCAAAAATATGACAAAACATTAATTAGATCATTACAGTTGAGAGAATCGCCAGGGTGTACATAGGATTTTTACAGAAAAGACGGGTCTCAAAATATCAACTTTTTAGCTAACATGTAAATCATCAGATTTATAAAACTCAAGACACATATCTAAATATGAAAACTTTAATAATCAGTAAAAGTATGATAGTATACATAAAACTTATCTTCCAGGCCAAATATATTTAAGTGCAATGTTCAGCTTTCGGGTCAGCAATAACACTACATTAATCGCATTGTGTCAGGTTTTGTGGGCTGTATTAATCAGTGACGCCGGAACGGGGGGGGGGTGGGTGAGGCACTTGTCCCCAATCGATTTCTGAAAATTTTCGAAAATGTTTTTTAAATCAGCGCAAAATGCGTTTAAGCTATAGATTTATGTGGGGTGGGGGAGGCGTATTTCCTTCAGAGTGATGGATCTGTTTTAATCAATTTCTATCACAAGACTTTCTGAAACTTTAAAAATTCTCATAAATATTTTGCAAACTCAAAATTTCATTGCGCGCACCCAGCAACACCTCATCGCTGTGCTTATTATCAATACCGTCTCAGACGTATTTGCACTATTAATTGGTGAGGGCTTTAAGGCCGATTGTTCGTGACCGTAAGAGTGATTAAAGAGAAGCCCAACATAATTTGCAACAGTTGACATATTCCTTAAAAACAGCTATTACGAATTACCAGGCAAAAGACTCGACGTCTAGTAAGCATATAAATTTAGTTAGGGAATTAAGAGTTTCCCGGTGCATAGTCTGCATGAGATGTTGTCATGAAAATGCTTTCTAATGCAAAATTTCTGCCCTTTTCGCGCGAATTTGCCCCCTGCATCAGCTGTTAGTGCAATAATTTCGGACAAATTCGCTCTTCCGAAAAAGCCAGAGGTTCATCTTCAGCCTATTAAGGCCCGCAACAAGGGAGGACCCTAGAGAATTCTTACATCACGAGCAGCCTTTAGAGTAACATTTGAAGTGTGATGTGAAAGATTGGGAGTATTTGTTGTTATACATGTTTTGTAGAACGGGTGTGCTGCACGGCCAAAATATTACTAAGTGAGAATTTCTAAGGATGTAATTACTGCATTTCAAACATTTGCCAAAGGTAGCGCCATATTGCAAGTACGTCACCTAACATAAAAGTTTCTCAGGGGAGGAGTAGTCACCCCTCCACTTAGACAGCACACCCGTCCCATAAATCGAACAAAAAATAAAAATTCACTGAATTATGAGAATACATATGATTACTTCGAAAATTTGCCAAAAACAGCAGTATTTTGCATCTAAGCTACCTTAAACGAACACAAATTTCTTAATGGGGGAGAGAAACACCACCTCCTCTTAGACTTCTCCCCTAGGACGGGAATTTCACGAGGGGATATATGAAGGATCCGCCAAATACACTGACTTTTTGGGGGTGTCTGGGGTGGGATTACAACATAACCTTCTGTTGTGCTCCCAATCACCAATCCTGACGTCGCTACTGGTGTAAGTGTACTTTGTGTTCCGTTAGTGTCCGTTTCCAAGCACTAAGAAACTAGTCAGGGTAACCCTGATGTAGGGGACGTGTTCACATTTGATCTTATCACTTAATCCTACCGTCAGGGCCCATAACGTGAAGAAAGTCAATTCCCAACCAAAAAAAAAAAAAAAAAAAAAAAAAACGTGGAGGGCCAATCAGGGATGAGAACGGTCATCTGATAAGAATATCCATATCACTGCGAATTTGAGATGGCTAAGGTGCATGTTGGTGCTATTTTTGCAAAGCGTTGAACGGCTCACATGTTTACAAATTTTCAATTTTAAGTGCCTTTTCTGTTTTCTTTTTAGCTGAGTCTAAGGGAGGGGTGTTGTCTACGGCCCCTCCCCCTTTGAGAAAATTTTGCCTTTGTAAGGTTGCTTGTATGCAAAATGGCACTATCTTTGACAAAGCTTTGAAATGATTATATTTTTAGAAATTCCCATTATTAAGGGTTTTTTGGGGGGGGGGGATGGCATGACACAGTGCAGTGCCACAGCCGGGAAAATTTGGGGGAAAATGAACCTTTTCATGTGATTTCCCAGGCTCTGAGGGCCTTAAAAACGTCATGAAGACAATGAAGATTTAAGGATTTTCAGTATTTTTTTCAGTGAGACCATTTTTCATTCAAGGTTTGGAAATCTCGGGGGGCAGCTGCCCCCCTTGCCCCCCGCAGGCTACGGCCCTGGATACAAAGGCCTATCCATACACTGTACAGAGGCTCTATATACACTGTGCGTATAATGTAGCACTTCGAACGCCCGTGATTTAAACCTTGTACGATGTCAGTGTTATTGGTTGAAATCTTCATGTGACCAATGGCGATAGAACTTGTCATAAATGTGTATATTTCAACACTAAACTCCACCTTCCCTGGAAGTCAAAGTCAGTACTTAAGCGCCCTGACCTCGAGGGGCATGAGCGACTGAATGAAGCATGTCCTCGTTTCGGGCTATACCCTGACTAAGTAAAAAGCATGGTCGTAAGTTGGTGTTGCTCATTGAAAAAAAAAAACGTACTAAGTCGTGGGTGCACTGGTTCCCAGCAACACTACGCACGACAGTTTACAGTCTTGAATTGGTCCAAAGACCACTATTACCATCTTCCGATTGGGACCACAATGAGTATTACATCAATTGGAGGATCGCACCTCAATGTGGCGGGATAGAGTCATGACTTGACTTGAGACAAACATGACTGGTCAGCTGGTTCCACGACAGTTATGAGATCTTTCTTGTCTTGACTCTACAAATGGCGTGATTTGCAATAATTCCCGGGGAAAATTCCATTTTAATTCATAATAATATCTGTTAGCTAATAATTTACAATTCTGATGAAGCGTAGCATATCTACGCACCAAAAATCTTCCTTGTGGCGTGTTTACAATATTTTGACTGGTCATCCGATAATAAAAATTCAAGTTTCACACTGTTATACAAGGCACGACTTGTAACCGGTAGCAAAGACAGGCCTACTGTTAAAACAGAAAACCAATACTTGTTCAGTGTTATTAATCGTTATTCGGTACAGGAAGGAATTATTTCCGTTTCTGCAACGAGTTTAGGCTAAAAGGTTTTACGACTCGTGCTGACAATTATAGGTCTTAAGGCACTTTTTTATGTAAAGGTTAAAAACTCAAATGTCGAAGAAGTTGGTACGAACGTAGTTTCCGCCATCTTTGAAGCTGCATCATTAAAACATCTCTGCTCTGTCATGTCTAGTAAGTTTGAGCAGATGGTGTCATTTAAATTCTTTCTCATTTTTTTTGTAGGCTACTTACTATTTTATTGTTTCTTTCACAGTACATGTGGTTCCTGCTCAGCCCATCCAGTACACTTTGCAAGTGCTTAAGTCACATTTATTTCAGCTTATATCTTCAGTGAATTATTTTCAGGATCTTCTGACTGAACAGTTACTCCAAGTACAAGGATATAGAACAATTCTTGTTTTTTACAGACTTATCTGACATATTTAAAGTAGAAACCTTGTATTGCAACACCAATAATCTTGTAAGAATTAAACGGAAAGTACATTACATTCCCGCGGGGTAAAATATCGTGGTACTGTTCTTGAGTTCCTTGAGGAACCTCAGGAATTTCTCATTGGACTGAGGTCGGATGAATCTGTGGCATATTGATTCAGATCTTCATGCTTTGAAAATTTGTTTTTGGTCATTTTTTAACTATTCTTCTCGTACGAACATTGTGGGACATTGTCATAAACTTCAGAAGACTCATGACGGATCAACAGCTAGGGAGGTATCGTACTTCCTTGAGGTGCGTTGTCCAATTAAGTCAATTATTGAAGAGGAAGGTAATTTTGCATTAAAGCTAAGAGATGTTTCTGTCTCTTATTTTATGGAACCCTGACGAGATTTTGGTAATAACGCATTCTCGTCTAGGAAATTGTAAAATTTGACTGTCTTCCGAATCCTTCTTTGAGTTAAACTATAAAATTGCATTTTTTATTCAGAAGCCTTACTTGAAAGATGCTTTCACTTTACAATATGAGTAGTGAAATGAGTAGGATTCAGCGCCTTATAAGAGACATTCCATGTCTTGTGAGTTATTTGTCAAGTAAAAGTTTAATCTTGGAATTTTAAAGAAAAAGCTATGCAATTATACAACAATGGTAAAGCTGATAGGACTAACATGAATGATATTTGAAGGTTTCTAGTCATCGTATAATTATATGTGTTGTTTGGGATAAGTACAGCAAATGTATTTTATACTGGGGAATGTCTGGGGAATGTCTTTCAAGGGCGGCGTTCCTATGGGGATGGGGAATGTATCCCCACAAAAATGGGTGGGTGTGATGTGTAAAATATATTTCCTCTCCCAAGAAATTTGGACGAGAGCATTCTTTGTCTTGCACATTTGTGAAATGCATTCTACATCGAGGCTCTTCAGATTTTGTTCGAAATGTTGCCAAAATTTTTCTGCGCGTTTTGTTTTGCCAGATATAGACCTATCTCTCCCACCCTACTTTCGAACACTGATGGCCGTCAATGTGTGCTTGTACAAGAGCAAATAAGCCCGGATTAGTTATAATGCTTGAATGCAATAATTCTGCATTACATGCATTACAATCTAAGGGATATTTTCACAGCCCCATCTTCTCCGAAGGATCTTGACACAGTGCCTTCTCTTTTACGCTTATTGGACAATCCGGTCCTGGGTCCCGAGTATAAACACGTGGTTTCTGATTTGGATAAATGAATGAACTTTTTTCCAGAGCACTGTATTTCCATAGTGCCCTAAATTGAATATGTATTCACCCCAAACTAATTTTGATATGTTGGCTAAATCTTGCAAATCTCCTGATTTCCCTTAGATACATAACTATTATGTACTTAAGGTTAAAGGGAAAATGCAGTCCCCCCAATTCGAGTTATTGTGCCCCGGTACACTACTTCAGGAATGGCTCATATCAATCATGTGACAAGATTTTTGTCACTTATTTCTTAAATTTATGCAGAATAACTCCTTGGTTTACCTTCAATATTCAATGATTTTATCAGGA
>WURT03114469.1:0-52357 GCA_009936505.3 Holothuria glaberrima
ACACAGTAGAAAGTGTTTCTTTGCGCTGGGTTGATTCGCAAAAGGGTGGTGTTTTTTCTTTGGATAAGAGGACAATATGAGAGAATAATCAGCATATACTGAGTCCATATTGAAGTTCTTGTTTTCATAACACTGAAATTGAGGTTGACAGCATTGAAGAGGTAGCTTAATAAGTTCAAAGCGCTCTCTCATTTCGGAAGCTGTTTTCAACAGTGACGTATGTTGGGCTCACATTGTCTGAACAGTAACCAAATAAGAAAAAAACATGCAACAGGGAGCGTGTTTAAGAATTTATTTATTTATTTACATTTATTCAAAATAGTGACTGCTGCCCACTATTGTTTGTCCTGCCTATTAATTCATATTAAAGTAATTTACCGGAAATAACTTAGGAAGTACTTGCACGCATATTCATTGCAGGGGTTTCATGTAAACCTGCATGGGAACTGAGATTCAAGAATATTATGACAAAGTGTCCCAACAGTTTTGTCCAAGATTGTAGGCGCTGGGGGTTCGGGTAGGTTGAATCTTTACCTGTATCTAAGACAGGGCTAGCTTATTAGACGAATTGAGTACGGCCTTATACAAAAGTAATTCCTAAGAAACTTCACTTACATAGTGTCGAGAAAGTTAAATTGCAGTATTTTGCAAGTGCATACAAAGTACTTAAACAAAGCCACACCGGTGACGATCACTTCATCGCCACAACAACCAGTTTGACTATGATGAGAAAACAAAATGTACCGTTATGTGCATGACAGGCATTGAGGAAATAATACATGGGGAATGATATCTCATATCAACTTTAGTGGGATTATATCCCATTATATCCTAGCATCCTTCTGTCATTCTGGCCTATTTGAATGCTACAAGCTGTTTTAAAGCTATTCTCATATGGGGATGGGTTTATCGAATTCAAGCATTATGTGTAACCATTCTAAAGTTGTAGTTTACATAGGCCTACCCTTGATCTGACAAGTTAATTCGCAATGTTGTGTTTTCCATGTCTTTTCTTGTAATCTGTTTCAGCTGAGAAGTGTGGATCAGACGGATGAATGGAAGGCATATTTCTGTACTGCAAAGTGTACATAGATATGAATTCACCGGGAAGGATTGCATTGGTCTTTCTGCTCCTTACCACAGTAATGTGTCTGTTGTGGTCATTGCCCCAGCAAAAAAGGGCAGCCCCATTGTATCACTATTCCAATATTACATTGAAAACCGAATTGGTACCCACAAACGTCATCAGTGTTCCAGCATTTGAAAATCGAGTTTATAATATAAATACTGAATATAACAGTTTTCCCAACAATTCTGGCCGCTATATACACGGATGTTACAACAGAGCAACCATCGGAACAGCTCAACTGCTACTCGACGAAAATACACTCAAAACTTTAGCATGTAAGAAACGCGCTCCGCAAGTATTTATTTTTGGGGCCAGGAAAAGTGGAACAGGAACTCTGAGAGACTTTCTTTCTTTCTATCCACAACTGGCTGTTGCCGATACAAAAATACATTATTTGGAATTTTTAAGTCAAACTAGAGCTGACACCACTTCTTACGCCACAAAATTCGGTATGGAGAAAGGGGTAAATCTATTCGTATTGCAGGTGGAGAGGCATATGGAAACAACTTTGAACCAATGAAGAGTCTTAAAACTTACACGTTAATGTTAATGCCATACAGTATACCACAGCAGCTCGTCGTCGAAAACACACCAAAGTATTTTGTATGCAAAAGATGTCCCGTACTTCTCAATAAAATGATCCCAGATTGCAAACTTATAGCTATGTCAAGTGATCCTGTTAAACGAGCCATGTCGGGCTACGCTGGTTTTCTACGGATTTACCTAACAAGAAGGCTCAGACATAATCTTGGAATGAAAGAAACTTTTGAAAAGACCATTCTTTATGAAAACGGTTCCGTAAAAAGAGAAAGTCCTTTTATTGACATTGGAATATATAAAGCACACATGCAACGATGAACGTCTTTCCCAAGAAACAAATATTGCTTTTAGATGGGGGTGAATTTGTGAAAAAGCCAGAAAACGTTTTACAGCAAGTAGAGAAATTCCTTGGTATTAACACTTCCTTCACTTCAGACTCATTTGAGTTTAACAAAACAAAAGGTTTCCACTGTCTTAAGAGACCTATAAAAATTGCATGGGTAAAGACAAAGGTCGAAAACATCCTTATGTGACACCTGAAATTATTAAAAAGTTGGAACAGTTTTATGAACCTTATAATAAAGAGTTTAGTAAATTTGTAAATCAAACGTTTTCTTGGACAGTGTATACATGATTTGGGCCGCATGACGACCAAAAAAGACTTTGACTTCATTCAATCTTTCAATGGACCTTATGCATTGACGTTGAAGGACACAGCAAGCACGAAATAGACTTCTGATGGGCGCGTGTCTCACCGGTACACTCATCAGCTGTCTGCATTTATTGGTGTAAGTTTCAATGATACGCGCTCTACTCTATGGGGTCACTTTCTGTTTTGTGACGTTATATATGCATAAGGTCCAAACTTCAGTCAAAACAGCTTCAGAGTCATGGAGTATATGACTCATCAGTCTGATTAACATTGGTCAAAATGCTGATGAATCAAGGGAAGGAAATTGTTTGACCAAGGCGAGCTTATTCTGTCGTCAAACTGACAATAGATTCTAATTCGTCAATTTTCTTCGTTCAAAAGCGTCAGCACCACATAAGCAAAATCTTAGAGTCCCGCATATATCACCGCATATATCCATGCTCCATGCTAGTACTTGTTCACTGTTAAAAATATTTTTTGTAAATTCACATAATTTTTTGTAAATTCACATAAATACTGTTAAAATTTTTGTAACTTCACACATATGTTAAGGTGCAGTAAAATTTAGTTAAAAAACAAAAAAAATAATTTTTACAAGAACAGAAAATATATGTCAAACACCATTTTTTATTGTAGCAATACAAATTGTCTGTAAAAGTGCAGCATATTTTTCTGAAAGGAAAATACAGAAAATTTAAGTTCAGAAGTTTGTACACTGACATTTTTAACAGTGTTTACAGCGACGAAACAGTGAATGGTCTAATAACAATAAACATATTACCGAGGCTGACTCGACTATTGCTCGTTATTACGATATGAATGAAATGAAATGGTCTTCCAATTGATTTTATTTTTGTGAAGTATTTAAAACGTACAACTGTTTCTGCAGGCTTCTCTTAAAACTACTCATTTATAGAATTGATATTCTCTACATGTTGCCAATTGAACATCCTAAGAAGCAGGAATAGGCAATTCTTACCTTATACTTTTCAACTGCTTCTTTTAATTTGTTGTATCATATTCTTCTGAATTTTGCTAGAAGCTGTAGTAAAGCTGCTTGACACATTTCTAGCTTGTGAGAGACTAAACACTAGGTTACAATGCATTGACAATGTGTTCCAGAGACAGAATTCACACTTGCAGGTAAACAAAGCGACAGAGTCGAACCAAATACGTTTCAACACAAAATTTTAGAATTACCATAGTCCAGTGATTCCCAAATTGCGGGTTGCGACCCAAAAGTGGGTCGCTAGGGGGAAACTGATAGGTCTTGAGCCCATGTGGGGATCTTGGGGGTTCTCTGTTTTGAATACGCGTAAAACTCATACCCGGTAGGACAAAATAGCGAAATAACGTGATTTGCGCACAGTTGAGTATCTTCAACAAAGTGTATCGAAAATTTCAACTCTTCCTGAAATAATATTTGTTTAGTGACCAGCGATTTAGAATATCTGTGTGTGGACTACATATCTTATTTCAAGTTTCCGAAACGGATGCAAACAAAGTATTTCTTTTGATCGTAACATAGGGCCTACATGGTAGGAATGTAGGATAGAGCCTTTCTTATAACTGCTACAGTTTTGTAAATTCTGACAGGATTCCGTGCATAAATACATAACCGATTCTATGCAATGGAAATTTTGAATTAGGATTTTATCAAACTTCGCCATAGGGACCTAGGCGATTTTAGCATTTTCATTCATAGTGATCATAGAAATAGCCCTTATTGGAGTCATTCGTCATTGAGACGAAAGCATTTACCGGTACACAACACGAGGCACTGGAGGATTCCCTCTAGTGATAATCATACTATTTCAACTAACCTGAGGATAGCCCTATATTTTGATCGTTCTATACTGCAGATAATTTTAGAAATAGGCCTATGCCATTTGAATCTTTCGATAAAAACTTTTTCATTTAGCCCTATTTATAGGTTACTCTGGACAGGGCGTATTGGCGTAAGTGTTATTTGGTCACATTTCCATGAGAGCTGTTCGCATGTGTGGGACGGGGGACTCGTCCATTATGCTTTTGATGGACCAATCAGGTGCAAGTTGATGGTCTTAATCAAAAGAAGAATCGAAATCGACTCACCGATAGACATCTCGACGATGCGGTGAGTTGTGCCTTGACCACTTATGAACCGTGGTGCACAATTTGCTCTTTAAATAATTTCATCATGTTGATTCATGTACGATAGATCACATGGCGAGTGTGAATAAAAAGATGTTTTTATGAGATTTTTACATTCTGTCATTACTTGACCTATATCTCAGACGGCAGCTGAGTCGCCGAAGAATGTAAAATCATGAAATTTGGGTCGTTTGAAAAGTCTTTTGGGAAGCACTGCCATAGTTCGACAAAAAGCACAAGCTATCAGGACCCATCACATTACGAAGACAAAAGCTTAATGTCAAAGCTGAGTAGTAAGTTGTCATGTGTTGGCTAACTTCAAGGAAATGAAAAGAATGCTAAACTACAACTTTACATAGGTTTAACAATCCGCATACTGTACATATCTTGGGATGGTTTACATGTCGGCAAACTACCATTTCATATGGTGCTTGAACTAACATAGATGTCTTATTCCACCAGCTAGCAAACGTTTTTGGCCCAACCTCCTTACATATCCAGTTCCTTTCTTTCCGCTCAATACTCTTGTCAGCTTGTTTATGAACTTGCAGTTTTTTCTCAACTTATACATATGTAGAGGCATAACCAGTGGTGGCGTATTGACTTCTCGTATAGGTGCAAAAAAAAACCTGTAATGTATTGCATTGCGAAGCTTTTGCATAATCGAAGACACTCATATGCTAAATGGTGTATCATTTTGCAACTTTTGGAGCAACTTCCCTTTTTCCAAGAAATTGTATAACGGAAAAAGTCTTAAGGGAAAGGGGGGCTCTTCCAACCGCCCTGATCCCTGGTTAAGATCCTGATGTATTGAATTTCTTTCAATATTTCTACTGTGAAACAAGTGAAATCAATGGTATGATGGTCTTACCATGTAGAACGTGCTTCTGGGGATGTTGTGACCAACCATGTAGATCAGTATTTCTGGGGCAGTTGTGACCAACCATGTAGACCCTACGTCAGTGGCAGTTGTGCCCAGCCATATAGATGGGTGCTTCTTGGGCAGTTACGACTAACAAGTAGCTGGACGTTTATTCGGTTGATCTCCGCTGTACTTTGAGAGGACCTTAGAATTTAACTGCATCCGATTGGCTTTAAGTGCGTACTTAAACGACTTTAACTTACAATTTAACAATAAAGGTGACAACGGTTGGAATATTTATTTCTCCCAAGGTGTCCCACAAAACAAAACAATTATCCGGCAACTGTTCTCGATGAGGTTTCAGGGAAATATTATTTTTCAAAGTTCTCCACAGGTCCAAATTTTGTCCGGGCGCTCGTCTCTGATCTGGCAGATAACACAGATCGCCTTCCTTGGGAGGTGAAGGGGTCCAAGGGGAAAAATTTTTGCTCACTTAAGGTGGGCTGAATGCAAAATGGTGCTACATGTGGTGCTAAATTAAAATTGAAATATTCAAACGTTACGAAAAACAGTGCAAGCAACATTTTTTGTACGGGCGCCCAAGGGTTTTGTGCAGGAGGCAACATTAAGACGGGGAGCTGACGCACGCTCTTCAGATTTTATCTGGGCGGCCCTCCCAGACAAAACGTCTAGTGGAGAACACTGCTTCATATATCATATAAAACTAATCTCCTAACTTCTAGTCTGATTCTCCTTTCTTAGTGGTCTTCATCAGTTTTTAGATCCCCCAGTAGGGGAGGGCCCTTCTTATTAACGTCAATACATCTTACAACGCAGATGTTTATCAGAACACTCTGAAACGTTCTGTGAGACTGGCTAAGAACTGCAAGGGTAAAAAACGTAAAGAAAAAACTTTTCTTTCTGGTAAACAATTACTGCTTCAGAGAAAGAAGATTGCATTTGGAAAATGTAGGAAAATCTGTACTTAACGACTTAAATATACTTACTTATTCATTTGAGTATTTGTCCATAATTCCCTAAGGTAAAGATATCTGATTGGGTAACAGAGCACTGACTGTATAGTTTGGACATTTAAACATTCCTCTGAACTAATTACTCTTACATAGCTATGAAAATTTACTCGCTGTTGAATGAAACTGGTCAGATTGTAGGAACTTGTATATTCCTGAAAACAACAGGAGGCGGTAGCCAGCCTTGGCCACCACGTAAACACACTCGGGGTAGGTGAAATTACGAATCATCACAGCTTTGACAGGGTGTAGAAAGTGTAGTCCTGCCTTTTCCCTTTTGGGACAACATATTAAAACTTACAACCAGTAACGTCATACTAATTCTGTAAGCAATCTTTGAGCGTCTATTGTACAAAACCCGCCTTGAAGTATGGAGAAAAAGGGTTTTCGACTGGGTGATGATTATTAGGATAACAATATTTACTGATTTTTTTCTTTAAAAACTCATTCCCATAAGCAGAAATTACGTTCATAGTAAAATGGAACTATTCCTTGATAGCTCCATGATCGTTATGCCAAAATTGTTAACGCAAATTAGATACAATTGTGAGCCCACTTGACTATGGAAATTGACCCCTGAGGTGGAGAAGGAATAAAACAAAATTTCAGTCTACCTAGATTTTACTTTATGATTCAGCAGAGGTAAAAAAATATCGTAACTTAAAATAAAAAAAGCAGAGTGGGTTATGTAGATATGTTGCAGTAAAGTTTACATTTTTGGAAGGGAAAATAACTGACAGTTGTATTACTTACAAAACTTGACCTAACCACATTTGACACACTTACCGAGCATCTATTATCAATACTTGGCTATTACATACGACTGCATAATACAAGTGTATCCATTACCAAGTAATGCTCTTTGTCTCCCTTCCCTTTCACTTTCAACTTCCTGACTCAACAAGTTGTTTGTTTAAAATTAGACAATTATGATGTCACAAAGTCTTCGGTGTGTAGCTACTGTCATTGGGGTGGGGTAGCTACTGTTACTGGGGGTGGAGGGTACCAACTTATTTAAGTCCATCAAACCTTCCATGGTTGACCTGAGCCTCATCAGGAACCCACATCATCTCCTCTGAATTCCTTGTTGAGAGTTGAGAATTTTATCTGCTCTCATTTTTTCAGTTTAGGGCTACATTGCTGTAAATTATCTTTGCAAAACGTTTCCCCCCAGCGTACTGTAGAAATAAAACTGCATTTTTTTCTTAAGGGCGAATAAAGGGGGATCCAATGAGTACGGACCCACTCCCTTTCTTTTAGCAGTGTAAAAACTCTGATGGGCTGTTCCATTATTTTCTATCACAAAATGGTTGCATGGTATGGAAACTTCGTACAGTCTTTCCAAACCATCATTTTTGGGGCCATCCGCGGGTTTTATCTTATAATTCCATTTTGCTTTTATATCGTCCCCCAAATTCTAAGGTTCCCCTACGATTTCTTCTTCAAAGGTTTGTATACGGGTTTTATAACAATTCTTATGGGAAGTTTTGGCTCGCTTCGCCACGGTTTACAAGTAATGCCTGATGACTTTGTAAGGACGATAATACATGGAATTTAGACTAGCGAATAAACGAGAGCCAAGCCCAACGTCAGTCTTGCAATTATCTACAAACGACTATGTGGTAATCTTACATTATGAAAAACATTTGTAGGGTGGCGGAGGCCTTATAATTCATCAGAAAAGTTTATTGAAAGATCATTAAGTTTATTTACGCAGAATTTGTATTTTCAACATGTTTATTCATCCTCTTACCGTTTTGTTATTGTAGTAGCTGTATGTTTATGTTATGTACAACCAGGGTGGAAATTGCACTCTCCACCATTGTTACTCAATTGTTACCCAATTGTGCTTTGCTTCATTCTTCCTAGACTGGGCGAAGCAGGAGAGAAGACGAATATTTCTTGTGTCGTGGGCCTGAATATCCATACTGATGATGGGAAGGAACAATTTTACTTGCCCAGTGCTAAGGTTTGGAATTCAACGACAAAGTAATATTACTCGGTTGGATAATTCTAAGTTTTAGTTGTTCCTTAAGTATCTTTAACCCCACTCTGTCTTTTCAATTTCTCTCCCTCTTAACCTTTAATCCCACGACTGAGTTATTGTCCTTGATAGACGAGGTGGGGGCCTGTGCTCCCGGCTCCTTTAATTTAAAGGATAAACAATTACTTTAAACCGACTGAAGGATACAACTAAAACTAATGCTATGGTGTAATATCCTCCGTAAGATCCCAACTTAATGGGTATCTCACATCAGTCTTTCATTGAAGATAAATCCCAAATCTATGTGCAGATTGTGACGTAATTAAATTTTTGAATCTCAAATCCTTCTTTACATTGTCATGATAAAACAAATAAATGTCCAACTTTGAAATTGCACCCATTTCATGTACCGAAAGCCGTATTCTCAGTTCTTCACAGATTTGAAAACCAAGTCATTCCATGGCTAAGTATTTACTTGAAAAGCTTTCACTTTCTGAAATACTGTCCTCATCTTCGCTCAAAAATACCTGAGTGAAAAAGATAAAGAAAAAATAAGTAAACGATTAAGATGTTATTTGCTAGGTTACCAGCAGAAAAGTCACGGTGTTGTAGAAAGCCGTTTTGATTGTTCGTTTGCAATTGGGGTATCCTCACCTTAGAGAATGATGACAGTAGCTGGCGAATGGTTGGACGATGTGAGCAGCTTTGATTCCAGCATTGAAACAATTTATCACTCCTGTTGTAAGAGTTTAAAAACGACATTTAAACAACAGTAAAACAAGTTTGGCAGATGCTTTACTAGAAAGAAATTTTGAATAAGCCTCACCTTAAATGTCGGTATTTTTGTGGCCATATTTGTGGTAGTGTTATCGTTAGGTCATCCTCATTCCAGATGTCCTCTTTGGTAGAAAAAGGTGGCGATCCTTTCGCAAATTGAAAGAAATGTCAAATTTATTGAGACTTCTGTTTTTGCAATACTCTTTACTAAAAGGAGATTTTCGGAACTGAGAAAACTGTACAACTTATTTAAACATATTAATATCTAAAGTTGAAAGTTGGCACCTTTTCTTTAGAGTGGTCGTATTTATCATTGTGAGCGTCACTAGTATTATCAATTTCGTAGATGCCAATAGTATGAAAATTGTCGTTGTCGGTAGCATATTTATGATAGAATAATGTAAAGAAAAGCAGATAGAAACACATTTAGAAAACGTACCACCTGATAAAATTTCCCAAATAACCACAGCTGTTGACCACACGTCACTGGCCTTAGTGTATTCATTTGTGAGCAGTGCTTCGGGTGCAAAATTATTTATGGATGGGTTTATCTGAAAAAATGAGAAGATGAAAATGTCATCCTTGGAAATGTTCCCTTTTGCAAACATGACTGTGTTGTCTCGAATTAGTTGTGTGGTAATAAAGACAATTGAGTAACAATATTTCTCTTTTTATGAGTACGGATATTTAAAAGCAACTTTTATAATTATCTAATTGAGGTTTAGAATCCAAATTTCTGCGTTTCCGTGCTACCCTTAGAATGGTTCATAATTTTGTGTAACTACACAAATCAGGCTAAGAGTAATAGTTGTACTTAAATATCTTTACCCTTCCACGCAACACTATAAGTGAAGAGTAATATTACTAGTGCTTACTAACCTGTAATTTCTTTGCTGCAACAATGCGTGAGGCGTCCTCAGTGAGACAAAAGTCGTAAAGTTTGCATATACCTTGTTTTGTGAGCAATATTTTTTTGGTAGATAGTCCTGGATGTTGAAACTAATTATGAAATTATATTAATAATATAAATTATTGAATTAAGGATGTCAATGGGAACAACTAAATGCCATAAATCTCAAGTAATTAAACTAATCACATTAAATGTATTACTAGCTAAATTGTAAATTATTTCAGGATTTCCACAAAATATGCTGGAGAAATCTTAACGCTTTTCACGTAGGCTAAGAGCACGAACAATTATGTTTATACTGTGTTAGCTTCATACCCCATAAGAATGTAACAGTTCCATTGCACCGAGGATACCCTCTATGTATCGCATAACATTAGATGTAACAACTGGTCCAAATGGATCTTCAAGAGAGTTATCGGACGAACACACTTGGTCTGATGTAATATGTGAATAGAGTGTTTTACTGATTAAGTGTTCGTGGATCAAGTAATGTTTTCCTGTTAAGAAAAGATAAATAACAGTATATGAACTTTAACTGCCACTAGTGCTCTCATTCATGAACTTGCATCCCTTTGAACTTTATAAAGGGTAATCACAAAGAGTACATCTTATTTCTTCTTTATTTTCATTGCCTTTGCTTTGGTGAAAAGTTTATTTTAGTGGAAATACAGATGACATGTTTCCCTACAATTCCTCGTATGATCATTTGCTACATCAGCAATGTACAGCTGATGCATAGGTGTTAAAAAGCTTAGTTTATTTGCAGTTTTACCTTTATCACATAAAATTTGTGTATTTTCGTAAGTTTTGACCAAATTTAACAACATCAGAAGAATTTTTTATCACCTGATAAACCTTAAAGTATTGTACTTTTCTAATTTAGTACTGGATATAGGTATCCAATACCACGTTGAGTTCAATTACCTACCTTTATAAATACATGTTCCTTCAATACGGAGGAGGTTTTCTGAAACACTCAACTCAAGAACACGTTTAATAAATAATTCCCAATGAATGTCTTCTTTTAGCATTGCATCTGGAAAGTAGACATCCAAATCGATCAGGTTATTGTAAATGAGGTAGTCAATTATATATTATAGCTACAACATTGTAAAGACCATAATAACGAATGACGAAGAAACTATTCATGACCTACCAGGGATAATGCACAGTTGCAAACAACACATTGGGAGACAGACATAACTGTTCTAATTTCACTTGTTATTGGTTATCATCTCTGATTTCTGTGATTTTAAGTATCTTTCGATTCTAAATCGAAAGTTTTATCGCATAGAACGTTTGACTTCAGGCAAAAACTCTTTGACAATCTCTCGATAAACGTTATGTCGATAAACTTTATGACGATCTCATACAACAACTTCCTGATCTATGATAATGAATCGCTTCATAAGATTTAATCTATTTGATGACTCTGAACAACAAAGAATGGAAAATGCAAAAAGTTTAGAAACATTTACATTACCAGTAACAGTCGTGAATATAGCACATTTGTTAGGTTGGTTTTGAGATGCTATGACACCGATCCACTTGACATATGACAGACTCGAACTTAACTGAACAACAAGATAAATTTCGTCTTCAAGATAAATCTTGCCTTTCGAAGAATAGCTTTCAAGTGACAAATAAGTCTCTGAAATACCAATGTACTTTGGTTACAATTTGTGTCAAGCTTTGTACAAATTATGCATTTGCCATTTTGTATCACTTAAAGTGAAACATCAGTTTTTTATCAAAACGGAATGTTATTCTTTAAGTAATCAAGAACGTTGCTTACGAAGAAATGAGAATACTTTCCTCACCATCTGAAGAAGTATGTCCTTCGGAGTAATACTCAGAAATTCTACGTTCATCTGGTGTCATTGGTAAAGGCAGCCTGGGACCAATTCAGAAATACAAAGATAAGAAGCATAAATTGTAAGCAAGGCTTTGCCGAAATTTATATGAAGTACAGTTTTCATTTTCTTAAAAACGTTATAACTTAGACTTACATCCTTTTGTGTTGAAGTCCTTCACTCCATGTAAAACAAGTCGTCAGTGTGAAACCTGGTTGAAAGGTCGACTCGACTGAAATTACGGAAAGAAGAGGGATTTTAGCAATTACCAGCACCCTAAAGTATATCTAATGTTAAACTTTCAATTCGGTCTTTTGAGTTTACTAGGCTCTATGCTACAATTTTTTATTCGCCTTACAAGTGGACATGGCAGAACACGCCCAAAATGGAATGAGTAAATAACCCTTTTTGAAGGCATGTGGTTGAGAGCCTCACCCCTATGAGCCCCTGTTGGGTTCGAGAGCAATCCGTCTGTAGGGGACCAGATGCTAACGTTGGGAAAATATAGGGTCACGAAGTTGTAGTATTGGAATGAAGCACTGACCTAGCTTCAATTCGCTTTGCGTACTCGAAAAATCATACTTTGTCATATTTTAATCACATTCTTACTCAGATTTACGATCACTTGATTCAATAACGAAAGGAATTTGTGAATGGAGAAATGGAAAATAGTTGGGATTGCATGAACCTTTGGAAAAACAACTACATTACTCGAGATGCATAACAGAAACTATTTATGAGACAACAGCTCGCGAGGGTGAAGGTGGAGCTCCCCCAACAAACTCAAATTTAGCAGTACGTTGTGCAAAGTTTTATTCTATCTCATGGAGCAAAAGCTATTCATTATATTAACACGTCCTTCTAATTTCTCTCGTTCAGGTTTTCGTTTCCATGGTTTCGTTTTTCTCACATCTTCACTAAGGAACAGGTTTGGTACTCTTTGCAAAGATACATGCCTTCTTCGTCAAAAGCTACACTGGCATTTTTTACTACAATAGAAGTGGCGAATATTCGTAACTTTCCCTTCTAAGAACCCTGGGAAAAAGTTTATCTTAAAAATCAAATAAAGCTTTGTAAAAAGTTCACAAAACTATTTTATCACTGAAAGGGGCTTATTGAGTTGTTTCATGAATTTCATTACTTCTTGTCACATCTATTGAGTGTGATATCTTGATTGTAAATGGCCGGTAGAACTAAGAGATTCTCTACATCTAACGCAAAACAAAAACGGCAATGATTGAGTAATAAATGATAAAAATCACTTGTTACAAATTCGTGACCAGACACTGTTGCCATGAGGTATTAATTTTACGCAACCCCTGTCCAAATATAACCAATGAGTGAAGATTTCACCAACTTGATTGACAGGCTCTCAACTCCTCTTACGAACAACTGTTGTGATCAGGTCTTCAGTTGTTACAGTGTTTATTCCAGAGAGGCTGGTCTATCAAGTACCTAAACTAGATTTGCAAACTACAACCTCTTATGCCCATAAAATTTACCAAAATTTCATGCTTTCGGTAAATACAGGAAGTGATAAGTGGCTAATGAGGCTAAATTAGAAGCATTGTCAAGTAATCATTTCCTTCAAACTCATCACAAAGTATTCAGTATCAGCGCAACGAGCCCCCTTGACTTTTTATTGAAAGGAATTTAGTAAGAATTAATTGACCAAAAATCTTTTATTTTCATACCTTTATCAGCTTCATGTGTCATTATGTGAGTTATAAAGAAAAAATCAGTCATCCCAAGGGCACTTAGTATAATTCTCTTTGGCAGTAGTTGTAACATTGTTGGTTGTTTTCACACAACAGTTCACTGGAAAGTTTATCAAAGTGGCTATTGCAATTTAAATGAAGCGCATAACTTGAAATCTTACATGACCGGCTGGCAAGCACTATAGATAAAAGTCGACGATCCTGTCCATTTTGTGCACTAGACTTCAGTCTTTTGTTTAGAGAGATAAAAAAAATTGATAAATTAAGATCCGATATATATATATATATATTGTTGTTTTGAATTTTCAACTACAAGTACAGCTATAAATGAGGTCGGAATCAAGCGTTCCGACCTGTTACTCTAACGAATATTCGTCCTCATATTTAGAAATCATAATGCCATATCTTTTCAATGTTACTACTTGTTATCTTAGCCTCATGCTAGGTTAGATCAAGAGAAAAAACTAAGAATTTTTCTCACATTATTACAAGAGGAACTTACAATGACTCCCTGAAACACGTTGGATAATCTTCGGAGTAGCAAGCTGAGTTGAAAGTTTGGAAATAAAAATGTATTGGTGTATCACACATGTATATCATATGAATAAAAAAATATTATGAGTATGGCTTAAAGGAAATGTATAACAACACTTTTAAATACATACATTACCTTTTCTGCTGGTTATTGGCATTCGCCTTACAACAGGAGTTGCTGTACCTTGAGGTGACCATTCTATTAACCTGTTTTCCATATTTCTGTAGTGATTGCAGTTTAAGTGAAAATCGTTATATGTTAAGGAAGGATTACAATTTCTCATATTTTCTGTTAAAGGCTTCGCTTTAATCAGTTAACATAGTTTATAGTGTATATTGTAATATGTTAAGGAAAATCAATATGGTAAAAGAGTTGCTTTTACTGTTGTAAGTATCCAAGTTTAATTTGATACAGTACTTCAAGTGTAAGTAATCCAAATAAAATGTTTACTTTACGAATTTATTTCACACAAAGCCTTATAATGGTCAGTAGTTTTGACTACTTAACAACCTTTAAACCCTTTGAGCAATGTTTCATGTGAACAGAGTTTCGACCAGCTAATGCTACTTGTACAGTTTTCTATCAACATCATTTAATTTATCTTATGGTAATTATGATATTTCATTTTCGATATTTTCCCATAGCCTAGAAGTTACATAGAGTCACTTACGCTATATTAGTGTCAGTTGGTAGGAACACTGTAAAACAAATAGTTATGACTTCGTTTGTCGTTTTTCGTGCTGTAGTGGTGCACTGTTTCTTATAGTGACCAATTATTCATACAGTTTCATTATCATATTCATTAAAATGTAAACATTTCGATTTCATCAAAACAACACCCGCACACTTTCAATCTAAACTTCGCTTTTTTCACAATTGTGACAGCAAGATGGAATTAAAAGGGTAAGGTTTTTTAAAGGTTCCTTAATATTTTAGAACAAAAAGAGAACGGATATCCCCCGTCAACAGTGTAATGTAAAATGAATCTTTCCAACTTTAATCCGAACATACATGCATCCTGATTATGGATGGCTCTTAAAAAACAAGTGGAAATATTTTGAACCGGACTGCTGAAAGTCTGTTCCGTGTATAAGAATCCGCTCGTGACAGGCTTAATATTCAAATACTTATGACCTGAAATTTCGTGATATTTATGGTGCAAATATAAGGTCATTTGCAAAGTTTTGTTAGACGTGTCAATATAAATTTCTGGACTGTTTTTATCTTTATAAATTTACTTCCTGCCGCATTAGAAATCAACTCCATGATTAAGACTATTTCAGCATTATCACTCATTGGCTATTTTAGCAATATGGTTAATTCGATTTTCCCACTTAGAACTAAGCAGTAAAGCATTCAGCCAACTGTCTCATCTTCGCCTATGATCTCATGTATGAACATCATGCAGTGACCACTGTAATGTATACTTTGATACAAGTACTCTATAACTCAACTGAACTGCACAAAGACAATGACACTCATCGTAATACCCACCTCTTCGTTGTGAATGTATTCTTCTTATTACCATTATAAATAACGGTATCATTACTACTGCAGTTGTCAGAAATAACACTGGTACCCAAATACAGGAGTGCCCAGACGACAAAAAGCTAATACCAAACTCTCCAAAACTTCCACATGGATTTGTTGGGTCGTCTTGGCTACTATTTTCAGCTTCACAAACATTCAAAATAGGAAGATAAGTATATGGGGAATGCGAAAAATATTTCTTGGAGCAGTTACTTTCAATGCACAACGATTCATTTTCACAAACTTTTATAGTGTTTACAGTGAGCTTTATATTGCTTGTACAGAATCCACATAGCTGATTGCAGCTATCGCTGGTAACATTGTGGCGCCTTAAATCTAATATAAAATTATCATCTAAGTAGAAGGATAAGAACAAGTAATCTTCAATAGGATTTCCACTCATATCTGCATACCTCAAATTTTCCAGATGCTTAAATATATCTCCGTGTATCACACGCAGTCCAACATCTCTGAGAATAAAAGTTGTCAAAATGGATCCATTGCCGAACAAAAGAGGGCTCGTTATTTTATGTATGTCGTTCTTAGAGAGGTCAATCCACTCTAACCTTGGCCATTGAACAAAGCAGGGCAAGAAAGAGAATCGATTGTTAGATCCGTTGAAACCAGAAACAGCCATGGTTATGCTCTGTTCAGTTAGGTTAAGGTATCCTCTTTTGGGAGAATGCGTCATAATGCTATTGCAGAACTGTGGTATCCGTCCCCTATCATTAACCAATGAGGCATCCCTGGGAAGATGTATAACTCTCAGTTGTATACTTCCATTTCTAATACAACAGTTTTCTATTTGGCAGCAAACATCACACTGAAAGCTGACAGGTAATGCCACAGTATCGTTGACTGAAATGTGGCGGCTGGAGCAATTCACTGTAATGTAGTTACTAGCACATATCTGCCCTCCATCAGAGAATGACGAGTTTTGAAGAACAAGGGTTATAATAAAAAGGACGTGAAACATTATAAGATTGAATACCATGACATTCCAGTAACAAATTTCCACGAATAAAGCCAATGAACAGCACTTGCATTATAAAAGAACTGAATGATAGACTGAAATATGTGCAATTAAACTCATCGGTGTCTATGAACTGATAACAGGACTGCAAATATCTTTACTTTAAAAAAGAAAATTCCACAGTCAGCGTTGTCCAGTGGATGTAACCTAATAAAGTGAAAACCGCTACGATTTACTTAAACAGTTATACGTCTACTTCCTCATTTTCATTTTCATATAAATGTCACTTGATACTGAAGTGGTCAAGCTCTGTTGTGATCAAAATATACTTTGAGCTCAATCACTCTCTAAAGTTTTCATTTAGATATGTGGAAAACATGTATGTTACTATAAATCATGTATCTCAGAAAACGCAAAGTACAAATTCCTACCAAAAAGTGAAATTTGAAGAACGTGAAAATGTTTGGCTCTTCTATGAGGCCACATGCCTAAAATTGTTCGTGCTGTATCTCTTAATAAGTTCCGCGGCTCAAATGCTTTAATCCAAAGAAATTTTTATGAATCGACCGATTTCTTCTTAATATTTTTTATTAGCTTCTAAAGGAGTACTTTAAAGTTTGTGTTTCAGTTCCATGAAGCCAAGTGGAATTGATTTTAATATAGTTTCATCTCATGTTCTGAGTTTAAGTTAACACTAAACGTCGATCACTTTTCTACCAGCTGTGTCAGATCCTTGGAAAAATTGTAATCGCCCATCTTTACCACTTTACGTGTGCTAATGTATTCAATAAAATGCTAATTAAAGGAAATCGTGGTCGTTGTAGCGTCAGTTGACTTCTATAATAGAAACGTATAATACACTTTTGTGCATATATGGAAGAACAACAATAATATGCTGCTATAATATAGAGTATGGTTTGTTAAATCTCAGCAAAGCGAGTCTCGCTTAATTCCGCACAAGCCTAGTATAATTTTGTCAAGTACAAATTCTTATATAAGACCATTTATAAGAAATAAAAACGATACGATGTTACCAGTTTTTGGTAAACAAAATCTCTCAACAGTTTGTTTCTACTTCAGACTCATTGATTATTAAATGCTTTTGTATTTTTGTTCGCCATTTTGGTTTCCGAGTACATTCAGACAACAATGTAGTGGTGAATTTAATGCAATAAAGTATTAAACTTCCCCTTCCAACTTCCTCTTTTGTCAAGTGTTTTTCATGGATTTGATTCAGTGTTTAAGCGTTGTGCGAGTGAAAGTGGTTAACTTATTTTCAATTACTACCGTGAACTCACTTATTGCTTTCAAGCATCTTTTATCCCGGTGACTGAAATATACTTTAGATTTCAAATCATTCTTTAATCAACTAGCCTTTCATATTCTTAACACTATCAGAGGTGCCTTACAGTTTTTGTTGGACCTATCACTACATGGTTGAAAAGCTTCTCTTTGTTTGTCTCATCAGCTTCTTATCCATCGTTTTAACTGTTTTAGTAGATGTATGTGATCGGTACTTTAAAAATCAATCGTAAAATTAAAGGATGCTGTAAAAGACACAGAAGAAAAATTTGATAAGAAGCGTCGTGTCAGTTTATTTGTTTGCAACAACAGCAGCAGCAGCTGTTCGTCCTCTTTGTACGCAGGTTCCTGACTGATTTCACTATATAAATATTTACCTTTATCAATATGTTTTTAGTTTTTTTGCCACATGTGAAATACCTTAATAAAGTAATACAGTCTAGGCAGTGTCATACCGGCGACTTGAAAGGCACAATGGGCATAGTTTTCGACATATGCCAACTGTTGGTGTCCTTGGATCAAGGTACACTTAATCAGGAAGTAGTCCCACAAAATAATATTCTTAAAAGTCAGCCTTAATAATGTTATGTAAAAAATTTCCCAAACTACCCTGACTCTCACCACCTGAGTCACCTTTCACATATGAGAAACAAATATCACTTTTAATATCCAATCTTTCATTAGATATTTCCATTACAACAACTGCTTAGAGTTCTGGGCAGAAATGACCTTAACAGTGTCATACGTCACATATAAAGTACAAAGCAAAATTTAACTTAACACAAAATAAGTTCAGGAAAATGCAATTAGCTTTCTAAATCTTGCAAGTTTAGACACAAATTCAAGTACTTGTTATGCTTGCGACCTGCATTTTACCATAACCGTTGACCAGGATGGAAGGAAATTAAAACTTGGATAAGAGAAATAAATGTATAGCATGGCAATTAAAATTCGCATGAGAGACGCAAAATGATAACATCTGTTCAACCCAAAAGAAAGGTGGGGTTTGCCAAACACATTTTGAGCAAAACCAATAAAGTATGGAAGCTTAACACCCCGGACACAAATACGTGTTTTCACTCACTGAGGTGAAGTGTCATCAGTCCACGAAAACAGTTATTTAGGAAAAGGCACTTCTTTTCCTAACGTACGCAAGAAGATCCTATTGACCTGTAGCTACTGATTGATAATGCTCTGGTCCCAATTACAGACATATGAACGAGATAACTTTTGAAAGGAAAAATTTCAGCACGGCATTTTATAGCAAAAGAACATCTATGTATTCAATGCATGTGCTTAAGGGTCATCCGTCGAGAACAAGTCTCATTAAGGAGAAGTTTGTTGACGTGGCAGTGACGTTGTCCCTATTTAAGTACTTTTGACTGAAAACGATCTTGATCTCATTTCCAAAGTGTAACAAAGTATACTTCATTCCCAGTATTACAAAGAGATGAACGAGATGATCATGGAATATTAAAGTGAAACTAGTATTGGATGACACGGAACAATTACGTTTTCAGAGGCTGTAATCATGGACTCTATGCTAAAGGAAAACCAACCTTACCTGTTTAAAGTGTACCTAAAATCTACAATTTAAAAATATATGTTGTAAAGCTTGAAAATGCATCCAAACGGTCCAAGTCCCATGCATTTACACAGGACATTCCTGAGCTGAGATATAAAATGGTGAAGCTTATTCACTCAATTTAAAATGGTAGATTGCGCAATAATTTGTAATGTCATTGTTGTACTACTCAAATTACCATCTTTGTTTTTTTTTCCAAAGCCACTGCACCTTGTGACAAAGTGTGACCATTGTCAGGGTGACTTGGCTATATATACCCTGTCCGTACAACAGGCTGTGTAAGGAAACATTATAAATGTTTCAATATTATATAAACATCTTAATTCCAAAGGGAAACAACAGCAGGTATTTGTGAGTAGTACAAGGAGGACATCGCAACTTAGTGCGCAATCGACTATTCCAAATTAAGTGAATAAATGTCAACCTTTTATATCTCTGCAACGGATTAAGCTATGGGAGTGAGATTTTAATGGATTCAATTTATTTTCCAACCTCTAAAATTTATATTCTTGTAATTTTAGACTGTAGGTTCATTTAAAGTGGTAAGCAGTGGGGTTGTGCCGTCTAAATGCTTATTGAATGGCCACACTCTTGTTAGTAGGCGATTACAAAATGGAAGAGTACTTCATCCTAGCAAATACGTAGCAATGAAAGTTAGTCACTTTGAACCACGACAAACACGATATTGGGGATAAGTTATCTTTCTGTTTTAAGTTATAAACAGATTCGACTAGGACTATAAACACTTTCGATGCTGCAGGTGCATAGGACTTTCTTTTTCACTGAAACAAACTGGCATTCAATAACTTGTGCACTTTAAAATACAAGGGCTTTAGCGTTTAACACCATATCAAAGCGGACGATGAGATTGTAGATTTCCTTAGTTGTACTTACAAACTGCTACTACACCGTGGAGCCGTTTTAAAACCAATTACCACGGTAGATTTTCTTTAACTTCATTTAATGTCTTTACACGTCATCTTCTGGAAAAGTTCACTTTTCTTGCAGCTTTAGAGTAAATCGAATGAAATAGTGTAGGAAATATGGTTTTTAATTTAATTGAAACCATCTTGAAGGAAAATTATCTATAAAGTCAAATGAAGTCAATAACGTCGTAATTAGTGTGTATTCGGTTCTGAGGATCAGCACTATGTTACAGATCATTTGCTATATTGTAAACTGCTCTGGTCTCATCATCCATCGTAAGGCATTAAATTACCTACATGTGTTTTCATCATCGTCGTCGTCGTCATCGTCATCGTCATCATCATTGTTTATCTTAAGAAGATTACTATCAACCAGAAGATATCTAAAGCGCTGCACAAACACGTGAAAATACACACACCATGTTGTTAAGACCTTATACAACAACAAAAGCAATAATCAAAACAATTAATACTTGGAAAATAACCATGTTTTAAGCTTAGTGTTGAAGAGTTGGTGCAAACTGAACGACACTTGAAGGATCATTGCAAAGACGGGGTCCGACAACTGCAAAAGAACTAACTAGGATTTGCAGTACGTGCAGTTCTCATCAAGGTCACAGATTTTTATGTAAAGTAGGCACATTGCCTCTGCAGATTCCTTTTGTTTTTCATTATAATTGAATGACCTGTTTGTCCTTGAAATTTGATACTGTTGGAATGTTGGAATGTTTGAAAATATTTCCATGTAGATTTAGCACAAATCTATACCATATGTAGGATATAGCAAACAAAGTTGCTAAATATTCCCTACAGCGGCATTAATATCATAAAGAAATTCAATTCTACGTCAAATTAATGTGCCGCCATGACATCACAGATTTCCCGTAATGCACTTTATCTTGAGAAAAAATTGCATTTCTTTGAAAATTTGTATCTTCCAAACGCTGCAAGTTATTGAAATGCGGTTTTCACCTGCTAAAAGAAAAACCTTTCTGCATTTTGTGAACTATGTTGCTGGAAAAATCCCTTTAAATTGAATTCGAAGTGCAATGGGAGCCAGTACAGTGTTTCTTAATAAGTTATTGGACTCTCTAGTCTATATTTATTCAAGACAAACTTAAAAGCCATGTTTAAAATTCGCTGCAACTTTTTAATCTCACCGTTGGGGAGGCCGCATAGAAGGCTACTGCAGTAGTCGAGGTGTGATATAATGACATGTACAATACGTTTGTAAGCATCAATTGTAAGATAATTTCGATACCTGCTATCCGACTGTAATTTGCCATAGCTGTTCTATATTTACTTTGTTTATACGATTTTATCCCTTTCATCCAAGTCGACGCCTTACTATTTTATAAAATTAAGTTTTGATATTTCTCAGTTATTGACAGACAATGTTTGAGTGGCGCATTTACATAATTGCTTAGCAAAACACACTGAATAAACTCATGTGTGTCTACCCATACATGCTTTGGAATTCTTCACAAAGAACTTATGATGTTCTCCCTACACACCGTGTTTCTTGGTTCTTAACAAGTCCTGAGAAGTGCAATTTCAGGAGATCTTGGAGGTATTTGAAAGAAACATTAAATTTTCCGCCTCCCTCCGACTTATGGTGGAGCTGCTTGTATAATGTTTCACAAAATTTGCCAGGAGGCTGCCGCAGTACTGGCAGACTGGCTTTAGATGTCACTCAGAGGGTGGCTGTTTAATCAGGGAGTTGTTATTTAGAAGGGGGTTGAACGAGGAGGTTTAATTTATGCTACAACCCTAACACTCACTATATTCTGAGGAGATTATCAATGATAAGCTAAGCATTTGGCTAATAGGGATTTTTTTTCTTTTATTCGTTGGCTTTAATTTTATATCGATATGCAGCCTAGCAGTATCATTCACGTCGAATATTCCTGCCACAATTGACCTTCTTGGAACAATGCTTTGATGTGTAGGTTGAAACCGCCAGCAGTTTAGGGGCAAGTGCTTCAAAACCAGAAACAACTGTTTAATTGAAATATGCCAATAGATTTTACCCCTTCCTATAGAAGGAACCCCATGCAAATGAACTGCACTGGGAGAAATTAATTTTTGTCACGACAATCTCGAAAGTTTCCTGAGGTACCAGATATATAATCAAGTTATAGGTATAAACTACCTAACCCAGTGCTAGTCCTATGGAAATGCCAAGAAAGATACAACAGACAGATTACTGTGTGACCTTGGCGGTGCAAACCACAGTTCAAAGCGATGTATCACGTTCCAAATAACAACATTCTGGTTTAATACCGAGTTAGAGATCGTATAGAATTGACGAGCAATGTGGCGTCTTGCAACCCAGTATTTCATCGCAGAGAAGGGGCCTTTAAAGTACCTCCAGCCTGACTTGTTTTCCCCGGCCCTTATGGATTAAAGGATTAAAGAGAGGCTCAATTGAGGTCTTCTGCCTACTTTAGAGCACCAAAAGCTAATGAAAGTATTGATTTAAAGTTTACTGTGATATTTGAGGTAGAAGGCACAGTCTAGTCAGAAAGTGGAAGAACGAGTAGAAGACAGAAGATGAGAGTAGTCGGAATTGTACAAGGCTCAACTGACTACGACTGAACATCGTTGTTACGAACAGAGTTGTTAGGAATATCATACACGTGCAATTAAGTTGTCGACTTTTTGTTAAACTAAATAAATCCAAAAACGACATCTTACCTTTACTTAAATTAAAATGCATGGAACATATTTTCAAATGTGGTCTCACTCGACAATTTTACAGATATACACATAAATAAATAGCATAACTACGGTCCCTTTGCAACAACGGGCTCTGCTTTATTCTTAAACTCCTTCTTAGATAATGCTCTTGTGACACATCGATTATATTAGAAGACATTGGTAAATTACACTCCGGAGTTTTACACATTTCTCATATCTACACGAGGTAAATTATAACCAATTATATTGAGTTATGTTGCCATAAGCCTCCCATGTGCTACTATTTGCCAGGAACTGAAGCATAGGTTCTTTCCATGCGCTTCCTGAGTGGGTTGCATTTTCAACAGTATTTTTAGGGACTGCATTATACCTTCTAACATTTGCATGTAGATAATAAAAAGATGTAAAACAATGTTGAATACCTCTTTCACTCAAAAAGTCTTGTAATTCATGTGACTTGAGTTGAACCCCATTATCAATAAAGATTTCTTTAGGGAAACCCTCACGACTAAATATTTGTTTCAGAAAGTCCAACATCTTCCTTGCATCTTTGGGGTCTACTGAAGGTGTAAACATTACTGCGGGCCATTCACTGTAATAATCGACTGCACTTATTGCAAACCTACAGTTTATCCACTGCTCTCATTCGAGCAGGCCAACAATATCAATTATTATTTTCTCCCATTGGACTTCGGGAAGTGGTACAGGCTGTAAGGGTGCAAAACTGCAAAAGCTCGTTAGGCAGTTTTATCATGAAACTGGGAGACAGAACAACGTTGAACAAGCTCCTCAACATAACCGTCCATTGAGGGACACGAG
This sequence comes from Holothuria glaberrima, assembly GCA_009936505.3. Taxonomy (NCBI): domain Eukaryota; kingdom Metazoa; phylum Echinodermata; class Holothuroidea; order Aspidochirotida; family Holothuriidae; genus Holothuria; species Holothuria glaberrima. Next base: position 23,960 of record WURT03114469.1, read on the forward strand.
TATAATTCCTTCAACATTTGTTTAGTTCTACTCGTTCCTTGATGGGCTTCATGAGCAAACGCTAAAATGTGATGAATCATTGAACCAAAGATAACTACCTTTTTTACTCCCTAGTATCACATCATTCATCAGCATAATCATGTGTTACTTAAGGAATAAATCGCATCTGGTGAACTATAATTATTATATATATAATAACCAGCGTGGATAGGACACTAGGGCGACAGTTACATTGACTTGTACACTAAATTTTCAATTTTTCTAACCCTAACCCTAACCCTACCCTAACCCTACCCTAACCAAGTTTGGTAGAGATAAGTTTTAGACGAGGACGAACAATTTAAGCCTATTTCCGACAAAAAAATTTTTTATAAATGGTACTTAAATAATAAGGCGACACGTAAACTGTCGCCTTAACGTCAAGTGTCGCCTTAATGTCGATGAATTAGCATGAACTGTCTCCTTAATGTCAAATCCATGCTGATATATATATATATATATATAATTATTATACAGCAGGAATACAAAAGTACAGCGAACCCAAACAATAAGCTCCCAACAAAAGGACCCAAACAATAAGCTCCCAACAAAAGGATCCAGGCTGGATAAAAAGGTGTTTCTGTCACAATAATAATATGAAAAGATGGTCATTTAACTACAGATGTCTATGCCAAACCTACCGATAATCACTTATACTTACCACAAAGTAGTTCTCATCCTATCCACACAAAAATGTCAATACCTTACAGTGTAGGTTTGAGATTGCGTAGAATTTGCTCTTCGAATGACACCTATTTCAAACTTTGTGAGGAATATAATGATTATCTTTTAATGCAAAATTATAGCCCCAAGCTTATCAAAAAGCAGTTTTGTCGAGCTACCAACCTTAATCAGGTGGATCTTTCGAAACCAAAGTCCAAAACCATCCGTACAGTCTATCCACTTGTACTTGATTTTAACCCCATACTCCCTAATGTTTCGAAAGTCCTTAAGCAAAACTTACATGTACTTTCTGCCCTTCCTATTCTTAAGGAAATTTTTACAGAGGGGTCTATTATACCTGCTTAAAGAAGAACTAAAACTCTGAAAGAATTAGTGGCGCCCTCCAAATTTAAAAGTACGTATTTTCCTGTAGACAGTGTATCTCCTGGTTATTTCACTTGTTCCAAAAAATGTGATCTTTGTCAACACTATTCGTACAATTCTCGTATATTTTACTGTACCGCCACTGGTCTCACTTATCGTATTAAACAGCTGATTACTTGTACCTCTAAGAATGTTATTTATCTCATCCTTTGTAAGAAATGTAATATCCAATATGTTGGTTCCACTTCTAATAAATTTAAAGTCCGTTTTTGTAATCATAAATCGCATATGCTAACTAATAAGAAAACCTGTGTTGTAAGCTACCCATTTTAATCAAAACCACCACGAAATCTCCGAATTTATCTTTCTTCCTATAGAGCGTATCACAGACACTGTAGATATCAATAGGAAACTCCTCACCCGTGAAATCTTCTGGACTGCCCAGTTACGCACCATATCCCCGTACGGCCTGAACAAAAGGAATGAACTCACCCCTAGAAAGCATATCCATTATGTTTGTTAGCTTTATCTTTAAGTCTGTGTACCAGTGCTTGTGTATATTTCAACTGAAGAAGGTCGAATGACCGAAACGTCAAGTTTTATATTAAAGTGGAGCAGCAAAAGTTGTGTTTCTTGTTGTGTTTTGCAGTATACTTTTTATATATATAATTATTATGTATATAAATAATAATTATTGTGAATAAATCATCGAGACTCTACATTTGGCAAAATTTGCCGAGTCCGTTCTTTTGCCAAATTTGGAGTGGAGGCGGTTTATGAGACGATACTGAATAGTCCGAACAATGTGGTTTATTCCTATTCTGCCTACTGAAAATGTGTAAAAAAACCTTTTATCAGCTTTTACGTTTACTGACCGTGTGTTGTGGATTAACTGGTCATTGTTTAACCAATCAGAATGCATGATTATCAATAACGAATGACTAGAGGTGGTAGAATAGATGATAAAAGTTTGCACATTCATCAACTTGAGTAAACTTTACCTAGCCATGTAAAATGAATTTCCGAATAATTTGAAAACATGTATCAAGTTTATTATTTTCTTGTAATCGGGTTAGTGTTATCCGTGTTTTCGTTGATTTGAATAAAGCCTCACAAAAGAACTCCAAATCATTATCGTCATTTTCGTCGTTATCTTCATCATAATCTTCATCGTCATCTTCATCGTCATCATCATTATCATCATCGTCGTCGTCTTCATCGTCGTCGTCTTCATCGTTGTCGCCGTCGCCGTGGCCGTCGTCGTCATCGTCATTGTCAGCGTCATCGTCATCGTCATCATCATCATCGGTCTACTAAATTGAGACTCATAATAATATGCTTTAAGTTGTCAGATCCCTCAGTAAACACAATTATATAATCATACTTCATTAAAATGCATGCCCCACACACTATTCGCATATTGACGATCAGAATTTTTTGTGAGTAACTTAATAATGCCTGATGGTTAGTACAAAGTTTATAATTCCTGGCCCATAAGTACACATGCCACTTCTATAATGACATACACATTAGAGTGCTTCTTTTTCACGCACACAATTTCTTAAGCTTTGGACAGAGTTCTTGAGGCACAAAATAAAGCAACTTTTTCACAGTCTTTATATTCATTAAGGCACACCCCTAATCCATCTTGGAACGCATAAGTTCTTACCACTCCCCTAAACTCGGGGTCAAACATAGCTAATATAGGGTCTTTGCTTATTAATAATGAAAACTCAGTGAAGTCGAAGTAGGCTACCACAATTGGAGAAATTTGGCTAACCATCCACTCTTGAGGCAAAATATACCAAATGGTACATTGAACGTTGGGTCTATCTTAGTTTTGAATAAATTTTAATGCAGCAATGCTTTTGTTTCCATGTGCTTAGTTTCATGATGGAACTATTACGGATAGCTTCATGTTTTCATCAAGAATTGTCAACGGGATCCATAACTCCGCTCATAGGAATGTACCCTTCCGTTACATCTCGGGAAGCAGCACCTGTTATTTCAGTTAATAGTGAATGAGAAATCTAAGAGCAACAGAGAAAGCAAAATTTTTAGGAGTCAAGTTTTTTGTTTTTGATAGATACTATTTAGCAAGCATATTAGATGAAACGTAGATTACTAATTGTTTTACCACAGAGTTACAACAAAACATTACCTCCGCGAATGATGACCGTAACGCCTGAACTGATGGACGTAAGGAACAATCTAATTGCCAGCAGTCAAATAAAAGATCGTTCCTGAAACAGGTAAGAAAAGTTCTTTTAGCAAGCAAATCTTTGGAGAAAATGGTGTCAAAAGACAACAATTGGAAAAGAAGCAGATAAATGTTTTACCTTAAGGTTTTGTACCGGTTTGGCCATGTCTTGGGTTTATCTGTTATGACTTGCTCATCTGACCCAAACGGAACGTGTCCTTCAACCAAGAGAAAGCTAACGTTATAAAACAACTATTTAAAAATGCATTGTTTTCCATGGAACTATTAACGAGCAATACTAAAGCAGTGTTTCCAGGTATGTCTTGATACACATGTTGCAAACAATAATGCAAATTTCAGTAATATTTTTAATATTTTGATAACGGAAACTAATGCTAGTGTTTCCGCATGTCAACAGTTCCACCCAATTTAGGATTCGTAGATTTAATGATTTGCACTTAATCCAATAAGAACATAAATTGAGCTGTGAGCCGCAAATCAGTGTTTTTGTTTTATTCTTGACTCAAAGGTTACAAACAACTCCATAGAGACTTTAGACTTTGATTATAATTATAAAAACATCTTTTTGAAACACGTATTTCCAAATCAAGTAGATTTAAAATCACATATTCATTTGATTTTTCATGTGATTTTTCATTCATGTGATTTTTCATTATCTATCTTATATTCTTAGTTCATAAGATACACTGTACGTGTCCATAAAAGACAAGTGTGCTCTGCAATTCACATTTTGACAGTTCTCTACATCATTCTTGGATGATTATCTTGCTTAAATGTAAGTGATGTAATATCTGTAATTATCACCATAAGAAAGAAAAATATGGAGTAGTAGTGACAGTAGTGCTTAAGGAATCTTTCAAGCAGCAGGAGAGGACTGAGAGATTAAGGTTCGAAGCTCAGTGGAAATCGTAGGGTATTGTTAATAATTTCACAGTCCACGGGGTATTTGCTGTGGAAATTTCTAGAAATTGCGTGATACAAAACTTAAATGGTGTTTTTTAGCTACGTTACGATCAAACTCTCGATCCACAGAACTAATTGACTGGAATTGCTTTTAAACACACTAACCAACCCTTTCATCATTCAACAAAACATGACTCTGATGCTTTAAACCTCACCTGAGAGAATTTCCCAAATTACCACGGCTGTACTCCACAAGTCACTGGCTTTGGTATATATATTTTCATTTAACGCTTCTGGCGGGAACTGATTCATGTCACATGTCATCTGCTTTGGAAACATACAAGTCTGAATAAGTTATACTCATCTAGACTCTTTACAAAAGAGGAAATTTGGAGAAGCTCCTCTAAATCTTAGTTTCTCATTTTTCCAAATTATACAATAAATCCAAAAGGATTTATATTCGTATATTAGTAATTTACATTAATTAATGTACGTAAATTGTTTTTTGTCACACTTGCTAATATTTGACATTTTTTTTTATTAATTTTCATCTATACTTTGATTTGCTTTGTCAGGGCCGTAGCCTTGGTGAAATCTCTAGGGGTGGGGCGTTTCATGACACAAGCTAAGTGGAGCACCAAAAGGCCTGCCCACAGATAGTTATCCCCAGTTAGGACCCTTCCTTTTAATCCTGTACATTAGTGCCACCCTGGGGATGGGTGCTGATGGGGGACGGGCACATGTAAGACCTGGCTTAGGTACAAACTATGCTATTGTTTGCAAAGACTTGATAGTATCCTTACAAATGCTTACAAGTTGTCGTTATTTAGTGATATTCTTTCCATTGTTTACTTGGGGAAAGGTAAATCAAGAGGTTCTGTCTAAGAGAAAGGGATGACCCTCTATACCTTTTATAGTTTTTCACAACGCGATTTATGTGTAAAAGGTTCCATAGAAATAAGTTCAAGCCATTTGCTTTGCCGCTCCCGTCCGCCAAACGCGGCAGATTTGGGTTTTGGTGTGAACGGGACCTAACCGGGAAATTTGGGGGAAAAGCAAACTTTATGTGAGATTTCCCAGGCTTAGGGGACTTTAAATTAGAAATTGGACAGTATAGTTTTCAGCATTTTAGTATTTTTTCCCAAGAAGGCCAACTTTCATTACTAATTTGGAAATCTCAGAGAATGCCCCCTGCCCCCCCCCCTCGGGCTACGGCCCTGGTTGTTAAAGTGATGACCTATGCGCATTTTATGAAGTTTCACTTGCCTGCGACCTCTTAATCGCGGTTATACTTCCAGCGTCTTTATCAAGACAGAAGTCGTATAGTTTACAAATTCCTTTTTTGGTGAGTAGAACTTTCTTTGTCGACAGCCCTGGATGAAGAAACTGAAAACATATTCTATCATAAATGCCTCAACAGAAAATTCCCGTTTAACCAGTGATTGGTATTTTCTATACCGTCACCTTTCTTTGGGGCCAGATGAAAACGACGGTAAGGAATAGAGGAGCTACACGCCCCTCTCCAAATCAAACTGAAGATATCTTTTTACTAAAGGCAAATGAAGCAAAATTATCTGGAAGGCTGCAAATTTACTTAAGCCATCAATTGGGCAACTATTTCGACTGAAAACATCATCAGCTAGAAAGCAAGCTGTTATATTTCACGTATTTAGCTGTTAACAAGCAGGAAGTTGTCTTTACCACTTACTGAAGCATTAATGCATAAAAGCATACTCTATGCTTCCACTTTTTACAAGCTACTAAAACATTTTTCTGCTAGATTTATTTTTGACAAACAAGAATAGAAGATTTTGGACAAATTTAATACTTAGCCTAGTTAGAAGCATTTACTCACGCCAAACGAATGAAGGAACTGTAATCCTTCTAAGATACCAAGAAGATGTCTTGTCACCTCCGATGTTGGCATCGTCAACAAAGTACTGGAAGATGAAACCATGCAACGTTGTAGTCGCACATAGAGTGTTTCGCAGTTGAGATATTCTTGTACCAAGTAAATGCTTCCTTTGGAGCAAAGACATAAGAACAAAAACTAGGTGTAGGCCTATCACATTTTTTGCTATTTATAAACACTGCTCCGATTTGCCCTAATGGATAACGACCTGCTCTGGCATAAATTGCCTCGAACCTCGTAGTAAAGTTAAAGGTATATTTGCACGGAAGGTGAACATAGTGCGTACATTGGCTTATCGCCGATGCAGACCAAGTCCACCTTCCCTTTCTGAGAGGATTAGCCCTAGACGATGTGGCGTCTAGAATTTCAATTAAGCAGGTGTTTCCAGTTAGCTCTGCTAGAGGCAAAAACTCAACAATATTTTCAAAGGGGCGGGGTACAGGCCCCTACTTCGTGGCCAGTCGGATGACAATCACTCAGTTGGGGGATTTATGGTAAGGGACAGATTGTAGAGACAGATAGGGATTGAGGCACAAAAAGTACCCAAAACTTACTATTATCCAATCTAGTTATCTTGTCACTAATTAGTAACTTTTCCAGACATCACTTATTAAGTTAAGTTCCTCTTCTCCGACCGTAATTTATCAGTCAGTGCCGATATCCGGCCCGTACCCCAAGAACTATTAATTTTCTTTCGAAATTCTCTGGCGTTTCAGTAACCTGTTATATATAATCAGTCTATAAAAAAGGGTCAGGTAGGGTACTGGATGAAACGAAGCACGACTGTATGGATAGATTTGGCAAGATTTATGGAGAGTGCAATTTGCTGTATAATGGAGTCTTCAGGATACTAAACGTATTCCATGTGGGCATTCCATGCAAGATAATCTTACCGGCGAATTTATTCACCCTCATTGTGTCTGACTTTCCCTGCGGCCTATCTCCAGAATCTGGGTAAAGGAACAATTGTATTGGCAAGTTTGTTTTTAATAGAAATTTAGAATGCCGTTTTGTATAATTTTGGTTTGGTTAATATCAGATTTCCTTCCAACTTCGTGATCACGAAGGGTCGGACGACCCCTCAGCAATATCAACTTTCCGTACAGGATATAGTAAAGTAGGTGTATGGTTAGTATTTTGATTTACAGTGATGCTCCATATAGTGTTCCAAACCTCTTCAGAAACCATCTCAGGCATTCAGTCATGTATACGTTGTGCTGTATTTAGCAAATACAACCAATACGACCGATCGCTTCTCTACAGGGTCGGAGTGAATGGCAGGAGAAACAGGCAACGTTACTTGATCCACTTGTGTAAAACGGTTACCCATTAATATTTGTTATTTGTTTCATTGTGTCACAATACGCTTCAGCTTTACCAAAGAAGTCATAAAATGTTGATTTTCTTGATTTCTTTCTTAAAATAACGACACTCTCGAACTTGAAAACAACGTAATGATATCACTATTTGGGATCTGAGTACAGTTCCCGAAACAATTTTTGTCAAAGGGGAAGGGAAATTTCCTTTACTCAAAACTACAGTTCATCCCTCATACAACTAGACCACTAGTCATTAGTCTCACTACAGCTTTGATTATCTGTTCATTTGGTTTAACTGTTTTGGATTAACTGTGTTCGTTTTAATCAATTGTAGCGGTTGTTTAAAAAAAAGGTGGTAAACCTTTCGATTATAACGGGCCATCTAACAATCTTAAGACTGCTCGCCGGCCAGAGGCGCTGTCAACGTGACCAAGGGAACGAAAAGCTCCCCTCCTATGAGCAGGGGCGTCGATTTGATTCTGGAAGTGGGGGGGGGACATCTGGCCTAAAACTTCTCTCCTATCCTGGTGAGGAGTCTAAGAGGAGGGAGCCCCGAATGCAAAATGGTGCCAAATGTTTCAATATTTGGGGTACCATTACTATGAAAACTGGGGGTCTTCTTCATTGCCCAAAGGAAAAACCGCATGCAGGCTCAGACAGGGGGTGGTGCTTGGATTTGCCGACATGAAGGCCAGCTACTTAAAGCCCCAACGGATCCAATGGGTTGCCGAATTGATGCCGAACTCAAAATATAAGGCGCGCGAAGCGCGCCGAAAAAATTGAGGTTATATTGAAAAAGATTTCATATTTTGTTTTCATTGAGAAAAGATGAAAAAGTTTGGTTTTCATTGAAAAATCTGCCCTACTTAAGAGCACACCAAGAGATTTGATGGGGCGACTACATGATCTTCGTCGAGGAGTACATTCTTCTTCTCACCCATTTAGGCTCCCACCTTTAACGTTGAATAAATTCAATAGGTCTGAAATGGCGGACGTTGCAGCTAGACAGAAATGAAGATGAAAGCGCGCGAAAATTTTGAAGTTATAGAAAGAATTGTTACAGAACTTACTGCCTGCGGACCTGATAAAGAGCCATGTGGAATACTTTCTGAGCATATCTATGTCTTCACCACTACTCGCCTACATGTAGTTTTTTTGGTTACCTCACTTTTAGGTTTCAGGTCACAAATGTGTTAACGTCCCCTCCTCTCAAAAAAGTGGAGGGGACATGTCCCTCCGTTCCCCCAAGTCGACGCCCATGCCTATGAGCAACACATTACGTGGTACATCTCCGATACACCTTTTTGCAGACAGATACCTATTCTGATCTGTCCACGTGACACCCAGTAAAACTTTCCAGTGGTGGATGAGAATCATGGCGGCAAAGACCCCCGAAAGCTCTCAGGTGTCTGCAAAACCATGGGGTTAAACGCCAGCATAACCATTACTTTTTTTTGTAAATGACATCATGAAACTATTCAGGTGCAGTTATCAGAAGGTGATCATTTGTTTTAAATATCTTAGCTTGCACTAATTGCAGGCCTATTTGTTATACTGAAGTATTATTATAGTAATTGCGCAACGGAAAAAAGCGCGCGAAGCGAGCCGAAAAAATATTGTTTGGAAGGCACTATTTTAATCTTTAGTCTTCGCATTATATCATGACAAAGTTATTCACTTCTTTTCTTTTAAACACTCTCAAGTGAGGGAGGATTGACCCATGTCATCCACCGGGACTGATACGGTGCAACGAAATAAATTTCGCATAGTTTCCATAGTTGGATGAGTTTGGTTCACATGTAAAGACATGCATGCTTTACAATGCATGTTACATTGTGCAACATGTGAGGTGTAGTTCTACACCACCCAGAAACGGCATCACGAAGTGTATTTAGCCTATGTCAAATAATGATTACAAACTTTTTATCAATTCACTTTCAAAGGCATGTCACTATACGTTCACAAATTGCCTTCCGGGCAGGACCAAATGGTCTCGCAGGCCGGAGGTTACCTACCCCGGGTTTAAACCATTCTCGCAACTCGGAGTTTGTCCTACCGAGTTCTCCTATGCATTGTTTCTGCAATAATAAACTAAATACTCATCGGGTATGCATTCAAAACTTTTAGCATAACCATGTTTGATCAGACACCGACACAGCTTTCAATTTAAAAGATCTGGCATTTTACATTAATCTCCACACACGTCCGCCACATCTGATTCAACTTTCGCGATCATCGGTGGTGACGGCTTCAGTGATTTTACCAAATAAACGATTTCTTGTTCACCCTTTACGGGAGGTTAACATTGAGACATAACACACAAAACAAAACACATGCCATAGAGCAGCTTACAACTCCCAGCAACGGTTGAGACTTTGAGCAAAGGAACATTTCTTAGAATTATAAGTGCGAACTGATAATGGTCCCTTATGGGACAGTGTAGCATTTTATCATTTCCTTTATCGCAAACTATCCCCCATTAAAGGAGCTGCACACGAGCCTAAAAATAAATCGAAATCATGACGACTCGATCGAATCATATTAATTCATATGACCAGTGGTCGAATGACCATATCGAATAACGTTATTTTTTGAAAACTTCCTTGGGTGGGGGGGGAGTGGCCCCCGTGCCCCTATGGCGAGCCGCTAGTGATGGTGACCCACTCATGAGATTAAAAAATTCCAGTCTGTTGTGCTGTAGGGTGGGGTTTTTTGCAATCTGGAGCATTTGGTATGCCACATTTTCTGACCTTAGACCTCAAATTGGTCAGGCTGAAGTCGGCTTTGGTCCCTCCCCCCCATCTCTAGGAGTCATCCCTTGGACAAACTCCTGATTCCCCCCATACAAGAGTTATGGTCGGCGCATCGGCTGGTAGGAATAAACGCAAAGGGTGTCTAAGATGTCTTCTTAATGACCCGGTCTATGAGGTGCAAATTCAGTAACCTGTAGAGTAACCTTTTTTGACTGAAGGAAACAATTCACTCGCCAGCGTCAATATCTCTCGCAGATTTTGAACCCTAAAGCCAACTTAAGCCCAGTACTGTGGGTTTCCCTTGTGTCATTAATGAGGTTAATGCACCCGAGTAGCCCTCTGCTAAGGTGTGTGACACGTTGCAAATAATAAACGAGAAAATAACCCTACCCATTCTATTCATTTTTGACGATGTTATCGGGCAAGATGAAATATAAGCTATCAAGAATTATCCGTTTCACCGATAGGCTTTCGAAGTCCATAAGTTGGCTTCTGATTAATCTGTACTCTCAGCCATTAACATCGAAATTTACAAAATCTGAAACAAATCAAGTATGCCTGGTTTTTTATCTTTTGGTGCATGAGCCCCTTGCACCCAAGCGTGGAAACATGAACTGCGCTTTTAGCTCGGGCAGCAAATTCGGTGCACTTGAAATATCTGCTCCCGTTACACCGCTACTCCATATCAGTAGAGGAATTATAAGTTGTTCCCCTCCCCACCTCCGAAATCCTGCACACGCCACAGTGGCGAACGATCACAGCTCGGAGAAGCCAATTAAAATGAGCCATCAATGTCTTATAGGGTGACAGGCAAGCACATGCCATTCACATAATGGAAGAATACAGTCCCTTCCAATAGCTAGGAGGATAGTATTCACACTCAGCCATATCATGTGTAAAATTCGTAGCTTGACCAATTACACGGGTTCAAAAAAGTCTATAACATACCTTATCCAATATCTTACTGGGGTATGTCAAGTTGCAGTAAGTGGTAGGGATGATGTGCACACTATGAAGAACGTGTACAGTTTGCTTGTTACCAGTGTAACTTACCATTTCTCAAATACATGCCCTCTACATTTGCCAAGTGTTGGTTCCCTGGTAGATCAAGGAAATTTCTCACAAACTCATCCCAGTGTACGGTCTGGCTACTAAGAGCATTTTCTGAAACGAGCATGTTGAAGACGTTTGTTTTAGTACAATTATAATCCCCGTTTTCAAGGTTTTGACATTATTCTTTAAGTACAATATAATCATTTACGTTATTCGTAAAGTCACCTACCAGCTACAGTTAACGATATGGCACATCTATTAACATCATTATTTGTTACTGTTCCCATCCACCTGTGGTACAAGGGTCCATTTTTCAAGCACAAAATCAGATTTACTTCATTTCCATAGAATAGCTTTCCTTTCGTCGTTTTTTCTGGGATGATGGAATAATAAGCTGTTGGTATTAAAAAATGTAAATAAATTAAATATATTAAGAAAGAAACTACTATACAGTCTTATCAGTTTTGTCTTTTGAAACTTGCATTAACGAGCTTAAACCTTGCTTCCTTTTTAAACTTTGGTGGGTGTTTCTAAGAGAATACTGAGGGCAAAAAAAAAAACACCATGATGAGGTTACTTCTTTTCATTTACGCTTTCACAATCGCTGAAAACAGTTTATACAAACTCTCTAAATTTAAAAGGGTGAAAATCTACTACAATGATTAAACTCTGTTTTAAGTGACCTTCCGCTCATCATGGAGAAGCATTTTTAATTCTCTAGAATCAAGTACCACTCCAAAGAGATTGGAATTTCAGTCGATTTACACTGGACAAAAGTGTTGTCACTGTCGGCAATCGCATTTTACCCTTTTACATCAACAGAGAATGAGACAAATTAAAATGGATTTGGTGGAAGATCATCATTTTGAATTATAAATGAGACTCTTAACATACAACACAGAAATCTACCAACATGAAACTCGGTGATCTGGTACCTCACAAGTGAGTTTAAATTAAGACGTGAAATTCTTGTGGTATGAAAATAATAACTTAGTTGGATATTTGATGCAAAAGGTATTAAAAATCCAGAAATTAGCCTCACTTTCCACCAATTTAGTCACACTTGTTAAAGTGGTATATATATATATATATATATTGCATATATTATTGTAAATATTGTACATATAGTTGTTAGAAATAAACAATAAAAAAATAAACAAACAAAATCTGTCACGTATTAGCCATTTTACAAGGTAATTTCTACTTCACACTTACTACATTCTTAATATGAGCCAAATATGCAAGTTTGTGACGTGGAAGATGTGTTGACAAATTATGGCTAATCTTAGCTTTTGTTTTTCAACTTTCATTTCAAGGACACGTGTAGTATTGTTGTCCCCTAAGAGATTTATTTTGGGAGTTAAAATTGCTTTCTTGGAAAGTTTTGATATCACTGACCAAACTGTAAACAATCTGATCAGTAATTTAGAGATAATTTATATACGGTTAACAAAGTAAATGCTGAAACTGTGCAACACTCCACAAAATTACTTTTACAAGGGCAATGAGTTTACACTAGATGCCATTAATTCGAAGGGGTATATTTTGATAACTGTAACTGATATTGAAATAGTTCCAACAGAATTTTTATTAGAAATATTATTTTTAACTGTCAAGTGAACATATAGGACATTTTGGTGGCATGTCGCCATAACTTGCTTAATACCTGATTATTTTTACAATGACCTTGAATATTAGTAACAGATAAAACTACTGAATTGTAGCAAAATAGCGGGAAATGTGTATAACATGAAAATAACGCTTAAAAGCATTTTCTTGACTTACTGTCGGAACATAAATCCTCCCTTTGAGGATCTGCCACAGAAATTCGCGTTGAATAAAATTGGCCATGTCTCCAGAGTCGACTTTTGCTTTTCATGCGACATCTCGCAAATATCAATAGTAACAGTACTATGACAACTAAGACAAATAAAACCGGGACCCACTTTTTATTTGCATCCGTGGTTGAAGGTAATAAAGTTGTTAATGTGTTTTCTGAAGTAATTACAGTGCTTTGATCGTCATCTCTATCTGTACACACTTCAAGCGGCAACCCAATTATTGCTGCAGGTATCGTTTCCGGCCACTCAGAAACGAAAGAACAAAATGTTTTATTTTGAGCCCATTTCAATTCATATTCGATTAGCGCCATCTCGTTTAATATCACCGTTATTCCATTCCTGCAGCTTCCATAGAGGCTAGAATCGAGACAACTTGAGCTGTTAATTCCTCTGTAATCTACGACGATCAAACTTGGTGAGGTTTTCAAAAATGACCAATCGTCTACACATGGATTTTGATTTAAGAAAACATGTTTGAGATAAGTCAATCTACTAAATACGTAAGGTAGAATTACGTGTATATAGTTGTTCTTCAAAATTAATGTTTTAAGGGATGAATCCTTTCCAAAATAAAGCCGTCTTACAATTCTGAAGATTTTATTGTTAGACAAATCAACCCAGTTAAGCACTGACCATTGAACAAAACAAGGTATTTCTGTCATTTCGTTATTGGATCCATTGAAACCAATAAACCGAGGTGACAACGAGTCCGTTGAGCCTTCATTAGAATATTCTTCGTCATTGTTAAGGGATAATAAAAATGAGCAAAACCCAAGATATTTTACACTGTTTGTACGCAACTCCATCCCAAATGTACTATTTCTTTCACAACATATTCCCGAATGACAACACAGAAAACAAGAGAAGTACATCGGAGGTGTTTCGCTTCCCTCATTGGTTAAAATGCCTCGGTCGCTACAGTCCACTATACCAGAACTGTCTACACAGTGAGCGGCTTTAGTGTGAACGATAAACCTATTGCAAAAAAAGAACGCAGAAACAGTTAAAGGTATCAAAACTGATACGTTAATATAAGTAAAGCTGTATTCCATGATAGACTGTATCAATGAGTAGTCTGTCATAACAAAAAATATTGGTGCCTCATGAAAAGCTCAGTAACGACGATTCGGAACAACTATATGTAAGGCAAGTCGACATTTAGCCTTGTTTATGAAAGAAATAAATTGAAAATCAAACTGAATCTTGAAAAAAGTCTTTCCGAAAACTGATGATCTGATGTATCGTTCATGTCGTTCATCGAGTAAAACACCTCACGATATACCAGTGATACTAAGCGAAGGATCCAAAGTTTAATATTTGCAAGATGTGCCAAAGGGTGAAAACATTATACGAAAAGAAGAGTTATGTTCCATCATATTTTTATTATTTAGTAACTGTGGTTGGTATGAAAAGACTTGCTGCAATAAGTAGGTGAGGTGTCATCATTTTCTTTCTTGCAAATGAAGTTACCTTCTGTGCAAAACCATCTTTATAATGCGCTTCTTAAACGAGTAATGTCATTTACTAGGTAAGACAGTAAAAAAGCAATTAGAAATGTTACAGGCAAGGCAATTTCCTGTAGTCGATGGAATCTATTAAAGTATTTTAAGTTAGAAACATTCTCTCAAAGATAATTTTCGCTCTGGATCTCTCCTCTATAAGATTAAATTCACAAGACATAGGAAGATATTATGACCCTGACATTTCCATCTTGCCATTTCAAACTTGTGCATTATCCGCAATCCCTTTTCATTCGAAAAACAGTTTATCCACCGGACACATAAACTACTCAAATGTCAGGGAATTTGAATACTTATGCAAAATTAATTTCAATTAAACATTATTACAACTGTTCCAGGAACCACGTTCTTTGTAAATCCTCCACGAACGTATACGCAATTGCCTTTAGAACAGGGATCAGTGAGAACGCCCTTGTAAAATCCTACAGACCTCGACATGAAATATATCTATTCACCAATCTGCCAATGTAAGTTGTAGTAACTGACAGTACTTATTTCATTAAATGTTTCTCTAAGTAGTTTTATTTTTGGCAGAGTGGGTTTTGCCCTTTGTAAGACAAAGGATGCACGCAAAGTTTCACTTATATTGTGCACAGCGTGGGAACGTGCATAGGATGATTTCTTCTATTGATAATTAAACCGATCATGCTATGTCATTGACCTCGTTGACATTTTCGAAACAAACCTTTAAGAACACAGAAAGCAAGGGAGCAGTAACATTTAAAAAAGTGGAGGAGAGGGGGAACAACATCTGAGGGGCTCTCTTCAAAGTCCCGGATGTACATACATATGAATGCATATGTGCATTAGGTGTGGAACACGTGTCCGCAGCGCCGTTTCGGTTCCCTCATCCTAGATAGAAGGTAAAGGAAATAAACAAGGAAATTTATTCAGGCTTATTTTTGCCGCACAGGTTGAATGTTTGTTGCCGGTAGGTTTTTCAGGAACGCACGACTCCGTTTGAAAACCAAAATTAACAAGTTCATTTCGTATGAACGTGATGTTTACCAGGTTCTCGTTGTATGTAAATGAATGCTTTTTGACGATCTTATCTTTTTATTGATTTATAAACCGGGAATTTCTTTGCGTTTTGTGTACCTTGTTTTACGACATGAAATGTTCCTTTACGTTGCTCCCGAACTATTTAAAAGGTAAATTGACTAAGACCTAATATCTCAAGTAGGCTGATGTGTGGTGCCATTCCGGCAATGGAGGGTGTCTTCTAAAAAATCTTCGTACAATGCTCTCTCCCGTATACCAGAGAAGATAAAAAATAGCCATGAACTTTTCTGCCCTCTGAATAGCATCATGAATAGCATCATGCCTTCTTTAATACCTTGTCTGTTCCTGTAACTAATGTCTAATACATGGCAGCACTGCAGTGGCCGGGGCTCAAAATTTTGTGAAGACTGGTTTGTTTTGTTTTCCAAAGAATTTTAATTTGGTAATGTCCTCAAGGAAAGTATGCTGGGGCGCTTTCATCTACAAGACAAACCCAATAATCTCAAGTTCTAAATTGAGCATGACATGGGATAACTTATTTCTTGAACACTGCTACATGTAATAAGTATAAAATGTTAGGGCCGTAGTACAATGATTAACACGAATGTTGAAGCAATGACCAGTTCTTCTTTGAAAGAACTTATACTAGCTGTCTGCAATGTCCCACTGCAATTTGTGGTTTTAAAATTTTTCTTTAAATGTCTCTATAACACCGATTTAACCAATGCACACAGGTGTTTGCAGAAGTAATGAACAATTCAAGTACTTTTAATTCCTTCGATTTGTGATGTTTATATGATTGGAAGGAATTAAAGTTTGGTCTAGTAACTACGCTCGCGGTTGTAGTAATAAACGACAGGGTTTTCAGTCCATCAACTTCAATCCTGTTCCCAATGTTTCCAAAGAGGATCGCCGGAAGAGTCAAGATTATATATAAATATATATATATATATATATACCTGCTCATCTGACCAAATGACCAAATAGATGCCCAAGTATATCGGGTCATCTTCTCTATAACAATTAATGAGTACCTATAGTTATGGGTTGGAAGGGGAAATTAGAGGAAAATGAAAAAGGGAAAAATATTTGGTACAGCAATGAAACCCTGATTGAGCCCAGGGGTAGCTAGGGGACTTAAAGTTTGCTTTAACTTAAAACCCTGGAGAGGGAATTAACAAAGTAATTGTGCAAACATTATTTAAAAGACTCAGTGATTCAATAGATATGACGTGAAAGGTATCCTGTAGTGAAGTTTGCAAACTTAGGAACCTTTGACGAGAAGGAGGTTCTTCCGAATTATGTCAATTTCTTCCTGTTACTGTTCACCCCAAACATTTAAAAGTGAAGAATTATCAAAGCTCGCTGTACAAAGGGAAAAATAAAAATTTTGGTTATTGATCAAATGCTTTGTCATCTTTTGACACAGGCTATGGAAGATAATTACATTTCGACACAAACCGCTGAAAGAATGTAAGTGTTACTCGCAACTCGTTGTTGTCCTTGGAAGAAAGTAAAACTTGGAATGAATGCTTGAAGAACTCGTTCGAGTATCGTAAAGATCATTATACTGAAAAAAAACTTTCCCACGAGTGTCATCAGAACTGCAAAAATAATCCATTGCTGTCGTTTCATTGAAGAAAATGTAAATAATAAAATTCAAATTTAGCGAATCAATACCTGAGAATGCGAGGGCTGAAAAATGCCCGCTCTCTCATTTGAGAATGGGAGGATCGCTCCAACTGCCCCCGTTCTTTACATCTATTTGTTTATAAACCTGTAGGTAGTAAGCGGATGTACTGTTACCTTTTATCTTGGCAATTTCAATTTTCATAATCTCATAGATAGTTGAAACCCACCCTGACACCCAGGCTATATTTTTCACATACCGATCTTTCACTTTCTAAAAGCTAAACAGCAGCAAGTTTTCCTTGAACGTATTTCCTCCCTTAACAAAATGATTTTGATGTTCCTACGTATGGGATTTCTATTTTACTTGCAAAGAAAGTCCTTGGAGCAAGAATATCCACCTTTGTAGAGTTCTTTCTTGCAACACAATGTTTTATGCTATCAGCCTTACTGTAAATGGTGTGCCACTTAACCAAACAAAAAGTAAATTTTTATACTAATATCTTTGCTTCCTATATACAACTTACTAATTCAAGTGAAACATGAGCGTGTAGCTTGTTGAAATCATTTATCCCATTATCTTAGTGTAACCGTGTTTCAACCGTGTAAAGGGGAAAGTAATGTGTGCCACAATAACGTGACCTAGCATTTTTGACTAGTTGCCACAATCTTGGCAAACTTTCAATTGCCGCTCTAGGCTTGAGTTGAACGTCCGTGACCACTTATATTCAAGATGATTTTACTGTTCATTTTGAAACTCGTAGCCATGCAGGATATGGTGGATAGGGCTCATTTCAACGAAGTTAACAGCTTAAGTGGGGCTCCTTTTCCTTGTATTTGTCCACTTCCTCTCGGACAATCAGAATAATTTATCTAAACACATGAGGGTAATTGCTAATCATGGACAAAAATACTGAAAATTTAAAGGGTAACTTTGAACCCTCCGATAAACGATAAGTAGATGAGAATTGTATATTATACATTAGGAAGGAGGATTTCCGAAGAGCTTGTAAGAGTGTTATTGTATGAACTCCACATCAAGCCATGTACTTGTGCAGTAGAGCTGGTTACATCAGCTGTTAGGAGCTCATTGATACAGATGAAGCTAACAACTTTCTTAACATAAGAGGGTAGCAATTCTTTCTGAGCATCGAAATAACATTACAGTAATAGCTTTCATTAGATGGTTTAAGTGTGGCTTCTAAAGTAAAAAGGAAACGGTCACTCAATTGATATAAAATTTACTTTTAATACAAAGAAACTGACCTAACTAAGCAGGACAATGAGGGAAACAGTTCAGAAAGGAAGGTGGTAATTGGTCATTAAAGCTGGCCCTTCTCATTATCCTTTTCAATCTCTCTAAGGGTAGTAGGGATTTGACGGAAGACTTTTGTTCTTGTTGTGACTCCTTTTAACTCCATGAAACATACCGGATTAGGCACAATACTCTTTACCATTTTCATGGAATGCCATGTGTAAATAACACGCAAAATGTTCAGAGATAAGAACCTCTCTTTTCTCAAGATGGTGTCAATGATGTGACAAGCCTCTCTGTGCTGGGAGTTGCTATTTGTCAAATAGCAATAGCTACCCCGTGCTCTGAGTTACTTTGAGTAGTTGCCTTCTTATTATTTATCATTAGTTTGTTTAAGGTATTCATGACACAATAAGTAGACTTGGCGGTAGTCCAACGCCAAGTCAAAACATACAAAGATAAAACGACGTAAGCAACTGGTTAAAGGTTTTCAGAATCTTCATTTTACTTATCCTGAATTATATCCACCGGTTTCTACAGGTTTAGGGAACCGGAAAATGGTAACTATAGTGGTTTTTCACGTGACGTGTCACAATCGGGAGGAAACTACCACTTACTTACATTTTTATCGTATCCCTGCAAACTAGAAGATCAAAGCAAGGTTGATTGCAGTGATTTGACAACAAAATTGGTCACCAACTCCACATACTAGACTGTGCAGAACACTCTTCGTGTTGGGTTATAACCAGGGTCCCCAAAAGCCGTTCTCGCATCGCAGTTTGCGATATAAATAAATATAGTAGTCATACAAAAATTTAAAAAAAATTGCTTTACGACATAAAAAATGCATAGCAGTTTTGCTATGCAAAACAATATCCTTAAGGCGGACCCTTGTAAAAACGTTCGTATGCAACTCGGAGTCTTAGTTAATTACCTTACTAGTGATAATAAAGATGCAATTTAGAGGCATTTTGGTACACCAGAATTTCTCTCTCAAAACTAGCTAAAAAGTATTTGTACGCGTCCAAGCCTTTATATCCCTAAAGTCTTATGTGTTAGGTGATGTTTTGCTTACAAGATATACATGTCCGGATATTTTAAATTTCGGAGTGAAACGTTAGAGGCTTCCGCAAAGTAATTGAACATCGACTTGGGAATTAAATAAGGATCCTCTGTTCCTCGATCCAAATGATGTCACTCTTTGAACATAATGTTCCTTGTGTTTGTCGTTCAACTTATTGATGATGTTTGACAAAAGAAGGACTCTGTTTCTTTCAACATTTTCCACTGCAATATTGAATTCATCATACTAACATACAGTAAGGTACTCTTGATATGTACAGTATACCGTCGCCAAGTGCAAGCTTGACGGCCAACATGGCGGGTAACCAAGAAGTCATGTGATATTATGACGTTGGTGAAAAACCTCTATATATAACTAGTCTGTAGCTATAAGATTCAAATCAATATCATTGATTCTTCATGTCAAATGCAGGAATGGTTACAAGGATTACGTCAGAAAGGATCAGAAAGGACAGGGATACAACCCCTGTAGGGAGGTCTAGCCCTTCCCAGTCGAGAAAATGGATCATTTTTGGGTAGACAAAAACGTTCTGCATATTATATCTAATTTAAAATACGTAAGCAATGTATGATTTCAAGTAAATATTAATCTAGCTTACATTCGACCATCCACTTGTGAATCACCTTAAAAACCTTTTAGGCACGTAATAGAGTCACTCTGCTAACCCTTCACTGGTGTGGTATATCGAGCAATGGTTTCCAATGCTGAAAATATCAGCTTTAGTGTATTCCATTATCGAACAGGCGGCTGCGAAAGTATATGATACCCTCTACAAATATTGGGACTTGATAAAATGGTAACATGACGCCAAAGCACTATTGTAGATTTTTTTTAATATATGTAGTCCCCTTCAGATGTAGTTGACATCAGGCCCCTGCCACATGAGTATTTATATGAAGTGCTTCCTATAACAATAATGAAATCACTTAATCCCTTAAAAGCATGTTTTGGTGACCAAACTTATTATTTTTTTTTTTATTTTTTTTTAATTTTTTTTTTTTAAAGCAGGAGCATTTTCTGCGTTAGGCAGTGAAAACCCCATATCAATAGAATCTTGCATTTGAAAGATACAAATTTTTGAAGAAATGCCAGCTGCATTTTCAGCTTTCGCAATGCATGATGGTAAATCTGTGATGTAATCTGGTCAAAATTGATTAGATATAGCTTTCGGTTTTCTTTACAATGTTAATATCACTATATTGTAAGTATGGAACAGTTTTACACTGTATCTTCATGGTGAAGCTTCTAAACATTACAATGGTTTCAAATTCCAAGGACAAACAAGGCATCTAATTATAATGAATAACAAAAAGAAATCTGAGGCAATTTGCCCACTTGGTATCACATTCTGTGACATTCAGGAAATCTGGAAATATTTCTTATTAAAAGTAATTAATCTTTAGGAAGCGGTATCTTCAGTTAGAAATCAGTTTTTGTATGGAGTTTGGGT
This sequence comes from Holothuria glaberrima, assembly GCA_009936505.3. Lineage (NCBI taxonomy): Eukaryota > Metazoa > Echinodermata > Holothuroidea > Aspidochirotida > Holothuriidae > Holothuria > Holothuria glaberrima. The sequence goes on from WURT03114469.1 coordinate 44,988, forward strand.
GTAATGTAATGGATTTCTTTTTATCTTTCATATAAGACCCCACCAAAATGCCAACAAGCAATGCCTTTAAGCAATTAAGGCTATCTGAATTGCTTTTTCTTATTTTATGGCTTCAGAATTTTAAAGAAAAGACTTCCATCCGTGAACCAGATAGAACTCCTTTTCTCATCTTACGTATTTTTTATAGTTTGAATTACTCTTCTCTTTATCCGTGGTTTTTATTTGTTTAGCTTGTACGTATGGCATCGCACCATATTCATGTCTTGTTCTAACTAATCTAAGACAAGGGTTATTTATTGCAAATGACTACCTCTTAATGCCTAAGCCACTTTCATCATTTGATTAACGTTTGTGATGTGTGACGTCATTTTGCAATCTAATAGTTCCAATTGTAACAGGGTAGCTTTTGATAAGCGTCGCTATTGTCTTAGTCTAGACAAACAATTTATGGAAGATTACACACATACTTCTTCAATTTGTGCATCTGATGTTAGTGCCTCACAAGCAAACACTAATTGAAGAAATATCGGCTGTTTTTTTTTAAATTGATGGTTGATAGCTTTAGGTAGCCAAGTGACTTAAAAAGAGAGTTTTCGATTACGTGACATTGGACTAAGAGGACGGTACGCGGAGCGAAAAGTTCAAAATCGTATACATGTAACGGCATACCACTCCGTCGTGTTGATTTTTAGAACGATGCTTATTTGCTAAAAAGTTGCTCTACCATCCTGTAGATCTGTAGGGAGTGGGTAAGACAGGCCCGTAGCCAGCCTTTACCTGGTAGGGGTTCGTAATGCGTGAGAGGACTATCTAAGCAGAGCGCCAGCATCAGACGGCGCTGAGCGAAAAAGAAAATTTTTGGCTTTACAAACCCCTCAGAAGGTCGGAAACGGCACTTTCCGAGTGTTCTAAGAAAGAATATGTTCAGCCCTTAGACCCCTCCTTCACCTGTCCGAAACAATGTTAATAGCTCCCAAAGCATATGCCAATTTTTTTTTCTATGATCCCATGCAGAAACGTAGAACGATAGAAACAATTAGTGGACTATACGAGGATTGAAAACTTACTTGAATAACACAATGAGTCAAGGTACTGTAGATTAGGTTAAATGAGGTTTTACGGCTCACTTTCTTACCTCATGGTTTGAGTCGGGTCGGCCACGGCCGTTTTTCTAATTGCCATGTGGCTCACTGGCGTTTTCCCCTTCTCCTATTGCTTATGCTGAGCACCAAACACAACGGCAGTAGGTTCCATATTTTAAGTCTCTGGTATGACCTGACCAAGTCAAGGTTCTGTAGGATGAGCAACATCGCCCGAATCAATATTAAATGCTCATGTAAAAAAATACTTCGATATGAAATTGATAAGGTTATAGACACATTGACAAATCGAAATAACAGGTACAAATATATATTTTTTTTTAATTTTAGACAGTCTGCGATGGCTGCTGAAAACATTTCAATTACAAAGACCACGTGATATCTTTTCTGTTTTAATGATAAAATTGATATGCAACATATCTGGTACAACTTTCAAACATGCTTTTATTCCTTTGAAAATGATGTCATGATTTGTAGTACTCGGGAAAAGTGCCCCCTCCTATGAAATATCATTCATGACCGAAAATGAAGGTATATAAATGTTACCGCAAAACAATATTCCAAACCTTGAGATTACTTTAATGTTGTCGGATATGAATGTTGCTGATTGATACACATTCAGCACAATGCTTCGGATTTCGAGGAATGCTCAATGAACTGTTCATCGCAGTTATTCTTTTTGATTGTATGTATTGAGTTAAAATTCTGTCTACGGCATTCATTATGACCATAGGCGTAGGAGGCGTGGGAGGCTGCTGGAGCCCCTTAACCAAAATTTGCTGTGAAAATTCGGGTAATATACTGAGAATTTTTCGGGTACCAACTGAAAGAAAAATAAATTGCAATGATGTAGCTAAAGGAAATCAATACTTCAAAGAAAAAACTTCCTTTGGTATTTAAAATCAAGTTCTGATTTGAATTTCACCAGTACCTACATATTCGGTAATTCACCAGAGTGTTTTTCAATGTTTCAATTTATATTATAATTATCAGGACGTACTTGGGGAATGGACATTGAGTCATCCCTCTCTTCCCCCCCCCCCCTTACTGATGCCGACTGTTTTTAGTACCTAATACACGTAAATTTTGTAACACAAGTTTTAAATTACTTCAAAGATAGCATATGTGGCACCAGATTTTATCTAAGGACACCTAATTTTTCAAAACATTTTCAAAGGGAAGGGGATACCCCCTTCACTTAGTCCCCCTTCCCATGCCAGTAATCACACAACATACTACATGGCCCCTTTGATATAAATTCTGGCAACGTCACTGATTATTATCATTATTGTAAGGATTTCCCCGAAGTTTATGACCAAAACGAAAAGGAAATATAACACCTGAAATGACTGAAATGAAATTGGCATGCCATCACTGCAATTTAAAACCCGATGTCTATATAATGTTTATACGTACATGTTAAAAGCGAGCGGAGCGAGCGAAAAGTTTTTAGTTTTATTTTTCGGACGTTATTACAGCTCCCCAAATCAAATTTGGTTCCAACGTCCATGATTATAACTCATGAAAAGTACAAGCCTGGCAGCGAAGAGTGGAGGGGGCATTTTGTGTTACGTGCCCCTTATCAACTTGTGGAGGAAACATGTCCCCCTGTCCCTCGGATCGACACCCATGGTTATTTAACAGTAAATGTTTCATATGCAAATGTATGTACACTGGAGTGACACAGATTCTTTAAATGCAAAGGAAATTTATTCGCTCTCCTCTACATTGAAGAAGATTGCCAATTTAAAATGGCAGTTGTGTCAAACAGGATTTTTTAAAAAAAAAACAAAAAAAAAAGACTGAAAATATGTCAGTCATTTGATTTTGTAATATGGTCAATGATTTCTAGTGCAAAGTTTCGCCGTGTTTGGTTCACAAATTACTAGCACAATAATACTCTAGTCAAGACGATGGGAAAAAGAGAGGTTTTCATGTATTGCAATTTAACACTGAGTAACAATCGTTGGGCGATAACTTTGATTTCAAGTCCATTACTTCTGTAGTTATACAAACATATTTTTGGTCCATGGTGACTGTGCATTTATTTAAAACTTTTACCAAGAATAAACAACTTATTGGTCCTATCCCTCTTTGGTTGTACCTGTTCCTTCTATCTCTCCCTCGTTTGGCTCTGTTGGCTCAGATTTTTGTCCAACTTTTTTATGGGTTCTGTGACAGTTAAGAACTTAATGTGTCATTTGGCGGTCAGCTGGAAAGCTCCATGCAAGTATCCCCGTGTTGCCCAGAAATTTTCCTCCTAGTTCCCACTACAATGTGGCACTTGGACGGCACCTTGGCCTTATGGCGGCACATGAACTCCGAGTCATGGCTCTTTGCAGAGCACTCCATGAGTCAAGTTCAAATAGCTTTGCTGAGTAGAAGAACCATTAAAACAGTCAAGTCTCGATTGAAAGACATTCGATCCCTTTATATGGCAAGGGAAATAGAAAATCGCCACTTAGCAGGGAAATTATAGCACGACTAGGGAACGTGCACACTAGCGACTTCCTAGGGCTACCTTGCTTTGCCTATGTTTACGTGTGTACATACTTTTTTGTAAGTACAAGGTGTCAAATATTGCAAAAGTTAACAAAATTGCATCGTAAACTATATCCCTCGAAACAATCATCCCAGAGCATACAAATCACTAGAATTCTTTAAACTTCAGGACTGCTCCCCTGGGACTCATCATGGGCTACATGAGGGTACTCTGGTCCCCACCTGCTATCGGTTTTGCCCTGTTTTCTTCCTGACTACTGACAATGTTGTGGCAATGGACGAAAACCTCCAGTCTAACTGTAGATGTAGCAGACGACAAATCCCTTTTGTGTTAACTTCCTAATCCTGTGTAAAGTTTTATAGAAATGTCAAGAACGATACAAGAGATGGATTACTGAGTGACCTTGGCGGCCCAAACCCCACTTCAAAGTGTTAGATCTCCATCCAAATAACAGCTCCCTGATATGAATAAACATATATATATATATATATACACAAGGCAAGGATTTGTTCAGTAGATTCGGATTTTTCGATTTTTCGAGAGCGTCCCAAAATATATTAGGCTATCCTTCTTTGAGAACCGTCAGTATCCCACTGAAATCTTCTCTGACGCTCTCTATAGAATCCAAGGCATCAACTGAGCGGAGGCGTTGATTAAAAACGCCAACACGTCTACCAATCTACGCATTCTTTTAGTAATTTCATATCACCCATCAGTACGCCCCATCATACGTGCCATATACAAGCATATACAGACCTTTCGGCAAGACACCTTGACCAGTGACCTTTTCCCCGAACCTCCCATTACGGCCTTCAGAGTTGAAAAGAATATTGCCAATCATTTAGTTCGGGGTTCCCATCTAGTACAACCCATAGAAAACACCCGAGGAACATTCCACTGTAATCGCAGTAGATGCAACATATGACCAGTGGTTGGCAAACACACCCTCAACACTTTAGGTCCCAACGATAACAGATTCACTGTTCACCAACACTTTACATGTACTTCCACTAAGGTGGTTAGCATTTTAGTTTGTGGACGTTGTAACTGTCTGTATGTGGTAGAGACCAAACGTCGCCTCGCTGTCCGAGTAACTTAACACCTTAGGTCTATCAAACAAAACCTTCAAGGTTTATACCCGGTATTTACACATTACAATCCCCAATCATCGTATTCGATGATAAAGGACCTGGCAGTTACTCCAGCCATAATGTGCAGAGATTCTGACCGTGATCGCCTGACTGCCGAAAACCGGCTCATCATGAAGCTCGAAACTCTCTCTCAACACGGTCTTAACTTTAGAATGGACCTTTTTTAACTTGCCTCCTTTTGAATTTACTTTTTATCAGTTTCAGTCAGCCCTCATATTGCTATTTTTCCACCGTGTCATTTTTTCATTTTTACAACCGATCTGTTCGTGTCATTTTTTCATTTTTACAACCAATCTGTTAGAGCCCTTTTTCAATGTGTATTTTTGTACTTCTATTTCATTGTTGTTCAGTTGCATTTTGAAGCCACCTGATAAAGGGTTTATGCCCAAAACGAAGGTGGAATTTTCCGCAAACGTTTAGCACATGCTACCACCTTTATCGACCTACACATTTCTATAGTGCTCTGCAGCATTTCGACCCTATATATACATATATTTATGGATATATATATATATATTTATATATATATATATGGATAGATATATGGAGATATATATACATATATATATATATATGTAACGTGAGTGTGTATTACTCAGTTATTGTTAACATGCAAAGTTACTTCCGGAAAAAAAGTGTTATTCCCAATTTCTGTAAAGCTATAACGGATCTTGTGGTCTTTACGATCATCACTACTAGACCAGCTGTCTCTTGTAATTGAGGTATAGACTGGTCTGTCAGAGCACTCCAGTATCCTTGAACCTTAGCTTCGAACCTTTCCATTATTTAAAGTTTATCTTTTTCTCCTTGATAAAGGTAGATGAATCACTCTGATTGCCAAGGCTGACACATCTTACAAGACGACTCCATTATAGCGAAAAAGTCCAGCAAAGAATTGAAAACAAAAAAGTCTATTTTCAATCATGCAACGAACATTTCTACAATTAAGGTCACTTGCTTCAAATAACTTATCCACACTGGTTCAGAATTAATTTTACACTGAGAGCTTCTTAAGGTGTTGAAAACTCTCATCTAATCTACTTTATCCACAAACGCTACAGCAATGTTTCTCAAGTATTTTAGATAGGGCGCAGTGGCGTATAAAGGGGTACTGGGCCAATCCCCCTCACTGATGCCGATTTTTCTTATTATTATACTTCATTTGTCCCACATGCAGGTCCAGATTGCATGTAAAAACACCTACTCTTTCAAATAATGTTCAAAGGGAAGGGGTATCCTATTCCCCTTATACCCCTTCCTCAGACCGGTGATCACAGAATACACTGAATGCCTCCACCTCACGTGGAAGAAATCCTGGCTACGCCAGAGACAGAGGAAGCTTTTCACTTGGGTTTTAACTTGCTAAATATCTCACTAGCCAGAGCTACATTGTTTAGTCATTTATGAGCGTCTTAGACAATGAGCAACAACTGGAAAAGCCGTGGCCAGCTCGACTTAAAGGGCAAATCTCTTCCTTCCAGATTGTTCCAATTTTCCCAATTATGCAACTTGTAGATCCTCCCATAACTGTTTAAAGCACTGGCCTTGTGTAGATACAAACCAATTATATTGCTTCAAGGTCATGTCCTAGTGAGCATGCAAGACTTTCATGTGTAATCCAAGCACTCTCTCTCTCTCTACATTGTGGGGAATGTGAGCAACTGTGCTTCTTTTGAATTTTCAACTTTGCTGTCAATCAAAGAGCAGTTATCAACTGAGAATTTTGACACCCTCTGGCGTATATCCATGTATACGTGTATGTATATGTGTATGTGTGTGTGTTTTCGTGACCTTGGATTGAAAACACGATATTTTTTCAAAGTTCAAAAATCGGAAATTTGAAAAAATAATACGATTTCAAGACCGGTATAATGGATCATACACAGACAGAAAAAGAACGCTTTGGTCTTTATTGGAGTTCAAAGATCGTCTGAGGTCGCCAAAGGTGTAATAATGAGCTTTACCTATAAATTGTGTGGTTTCGTGACGAAGGAAAATGGAGTTTTGAACCCGTGTACCATTTCAGAGAAATTCATTAGAAAAATCCGCCCCTTGAAACTGGGCGTCGTGACTTGGCCGATAGCGTCACGACGGGCCGATTTTTTAATGATATAAAACCACAAAGATCAGATAATCACAGTCCGATGGACGCTGGTCTGGCATTGTTGAATTTTATTTCCGTGCATAACTTCACTAAATCTGAACCGATTTTCATGGTTGATGATTCATTTGGTAACTATTTTAGCAACTTAATCCGATTCCAGTCACATCATACGTGGAAATACAAATCAATCCTTGGAAATGTTTTAAAGATGGATGCTTAGTATCTTAAGGTTAACCGCAAAATTGCGTCACTGCACTGCTGGATTCGAAAATCAAGGTCAAAGTATAAATGTCCAAGTTTCAAGCCGACGAAAACTATAATGTATCATAGAAAACAATATTCGTCTTTTCTCAATCATAATCCTGGTTCATTAATCATTAGTCAATATAATTTCCTAATTATGAACACTCGTGAAGGTGGATGTGACTCTATAGGGTTAGAGTTAGATGAGGTTTTACGGCCCAGTTTTTAACCAATTGGTTTAAGTCGAGCCGGCCACGGCCTTTTTTCCA
>WURT03114470.1:1357-30162 GCA_009936505.3 Holothuria glaberrima
GATGAAGAAGCATTTAGTGTCTAGAAAGTACTAAGACACAGTTTTTTGTAAAAGTAGATTGCTTTATATGAAAGTTGCAACACTTTATCAGCAGAATGGCTACACTCTATCCAAGCTTAATGATCTTGTAAACTTCAATGACTCGTGTTTCGGGTCTCTAGATTTCTTGTTTTTTGTATTGAAAAAAAAAGTTGATAATCCTCTCATGTTATATAAAGGAAATAGTTGCAGTGTTGACATTTATGTTTTGTTTTTTGTTAGACATTGATGAGTGTTCCAGTGAACCTTGCCAGAATGGTGGTAGATGTGAGGATGGCATTGACACATATCAGTGTTTCTGTGTGCAGGGTTGGATTGGATTTAATTGTGAAGATGGTGAGTGTATCTTAGCCTTCCAGCCTTTTCAAGTTTAGTTGTTACCTTGCTTTTGCTCCAACACTTATATTTGAATGTGTACCAGCCTGTTTGAAATCAGTTTCATAGTTAGGCCGCAAGCAATACAACGATCTCACAATATGTTGCCTGTTCAAAAAAGACTCCATAATATGCCATTCTTGTTAGCCTATCAACTCACATTTCGTACAAATCAAAAGTAAAAGCAATGTCGTGTGGTAGACAGTTGTAAAAATTTGATAACTTTGCCTGAAGTGATTGCTCTTAATCTATTATGGTGTTAAATGTTGCTAATTTTCAGCAATTTTGGCAAGACTGTTGTGGAATGCTCAAATCATTTACATTTTTGGACACTTCTTTGTACAATGCAGTTTTAAGTTTGTGATAAATGTTGTCATAGGCTTTGTACTGTCAATGAGTTTTACATGAAGGAATAATAACTGTGGTACTTTTTATATCAACAGATGTGGATGAGTGTGCTAGCAATCCCTGTGCTAATGGTGCTACTTGTAATAATGGAAATAATGAATATTCATGTTCCTGTGAGACTGGATGGCAAGGTGTCAATTGTCAGCAAGGTGAGAAGCTTAATTTCTTTCTTTTGGGGTGGGTGGGTGGGTGGGTGAAGGGGTAAGAGGAGAGGGGTTCAAGATGAACTGATACATTGAAAATGTTGTGATGCCAACATCAGGTTTGCAGATAAGATTGAATGAAGAGATAGTTTAAGAATTTTGATCATTGCAGTTTACCTTCTTGATGTTCTTCATTTATCCCGTGGTAAGTGGAGACACTGAAACTGCTTGTGCCTGCCTGCCTCAACAGCCCTCCCCCTCTCACCCACCCACCCACCCATCTAATGTTATCTGACCATAGACACATTTTAAGGTAAAAGGATTATCTCCATATTGACCTTACAAAATAAGAAGGATCTGCTTAAACCTGCATACTTTTAATATGATCTGTTTAATGGTTCAGAGGTAACCTCTTTGATCTGCTGCGACTATACTAGTTAGAGGCTTGGAATAGCATAGAGGTGTTTTAATGCATGACTTATAAGATGATTTTGATTTCTCCATTGAACTCTTTTCAGTAAGAATTTGTTAGAAACTTTGGATTAATTAAAATAATATGTTGTAGAGAGTTTCCCACACTTTTTGCCAGCAAAATGTCCTAATAAAAGTGTTTAAACTTGTGCTATAAATATAAATGAATGAAAGAGATTGATCTAATTTGAATGGATACTCTCAGATTTAAAAAAGTGAGCTGATGTTTACAGAAGAGTTGTCGTCTTTGGATGTGTGCAGCCTTTCTGTCCAACTAATGAACTTTTCACATTGTTCAAGAAATGGAGAATAGAGACTTCTAACAAAAACTTTTCTTTCCAGACATAAACGAGTGTTCCAGCTTCCCTTGCCTGAACGGAGCTTTCTGTATCAATGGCTTAAATGTGTATCAGTGTACATGCCAGTCTGGATATAGTGGTTCTAACTGTGAGATTGGTGAGTGACGCCTCTTTATACCTCTCACAACTATTATCAGCTCCTGTGATTAAAGTGCCATTACTAACTTGGTTAATGGCAATGGTATGTAAACTGATAGGCTGTAGTGTTTAGTAGTTAACATTGATGGACACTTGCCAGGTCAGACCTTTTGTTGCAGTATTTAGCAACTCTCTGTGGTTGTTGTTTAAGTTGTTGTCCAAAGTGAATGAATTCTTTGACAACATAAAACATTGACTTACTGTCCCCTTCTGTATGTGTGACTTTATATAGCCACTACCAATATTGCCTCAGTTCAAGTTAACCTTAATGGTTTACCTTCTTGCCCTCCTCTGTGTGTTACCTTATAAAACTACTAACATTGTAAGAATTCAAGTTAAACACAGATGTTTAATCAGTTCTTCAAGAAACCTTCACTGATATTTTTGTTTTTCTGTATGATTATTGAAGGGCTTGCCAGGGATGATTGGTTTCAAATCATGTTTTAAAACAGTACTGTATACTTGTCAGCGCATCCATACCTATAGAGGTTTTCCACCAACGTCACATGATTGAGCGTCTCTGTGGTTTTGAAGGGCAAGCATCCATTTTGTCATAAGAGTATGTGTGTTTATGCCCTGTATGTTTGCTAGTGTAAATATGATTACGGCATGTGTGTTTTGACCCTCACTGCTGGGCAATCCCAATTGCATGATGTCACATAAAATACCTCCATACTGCAAATTTGTGTTGCATATCATGTTTGTTTATGTAACAGTTACTATCATGACAGCACTTTGTCCCTCATTTCACAGATATTAATGAGTGTGGTAGTAATCCATGTCAACATGGTGGTACCTGTAATGATGAAAGAAATGCCTACACCTGTAACTGTCAGCCAGGTTGGCAAGGACTCAATTGTGAAATAGGTAAGATTGTGTATCTGTCTGTCCTTCATTCTGGTATAGATTATGTGGAGTTTTTCTCCTTGCTTGCTTCATAATATGTGTGAAGTTACCCTGCAATTCAAGTAGCTCTCATGAAGTGATTTCTTACCTGGATAAGAGGATTGACATCCCTTTTAGAATTTATGTCCACCTCTTTGGAAACACAGCATGTAAGACAGTGCAACTTGTAAATCTTGCCTGTACTAGTCAGTTTTACAATACAGTTAAAGAAGATTTGTAAATAGTTAAACACTTATATATATGAGTGTGTATGTGCATGTGTTGGTTGGTATTTGGAAAGTTGTACACCCCTTCGGCTCTTTGATGTGGTGGGTTCATTTTGTATGTCTTTTCAAAGATCATGGACAGCATGAGGGTTAGCTGAAGTCTGTTTTAAAATGTTTTGCTCTGGGCTTATGTAACCTTGAATGATCACATGCAATATACAATATCCTCTGCTTATGCAACTAAGACTTGTGTCTAAGAGCAACTACAAATACTTTATTCATTTATGCAGATACTGAACAGGCACTAACCTCCACTTCAGTCGTCTGACTTGATTAATTATTCACATCAAGAAATTAATGGTATTTTTATAAGCAGACATTTTTCAGTTTCATCTCTGACCTGCATTATATCTCATTTCATTCCTTTCATTGTTTCCTTCAGATATCAACGAGTGTAGCAGTAGTCCCTGTGTGAATGGCTTCTGTAATGATAGGTTGAACTCTTTCTCTTGTGATTGTTACCCGGGATGGACGGGGACCGCATGTGAATTAGATCTGAATGAATGTGATAGTACACCTTGCCTATATGGTGCTACCTGTATCAACGGCATCAACAGCTTTGATTGCGAGTGTAGTCCTGGATGGCAGGGAGAAATCTGCTCAATCGGTAGGAAAATTGTAATTTGTATCCTATATGAAGTTTTTTTTTTTTTTAACTGTCATGTTTTGTTCACCTGCATACTTTGATCAGTACTTTTGAAAGAAAATACGGTATGTAGACCTGATAGATGAAAGACACAGTTTAACAGAAATTGACATATTGAAGGAATAGTTAGACAAATTTTAAAAAGATACAGAATTTCTTGTTTATAGGCCAACTTCTTGGTGGAATTTGGAGTTAAAAGAAAAAGGGGGGAAGGAGATTGTAAACTTTTACTCAAGGCTTAATAATAAAAGAAGTTTTTGTTACATACCAAAGTTGATACATGTGGTGGTATGCATTCAAAACATAACTAGGCATAGAATGAGAAGTTTTGTAAGTGGAATTCCTCTGACAAGTGAATTGTGTTTAAAGTTAAATTTGATTTCTCACATAAACTGAATTTGTAAGTTCCCAGAGATCAAATTTGAGCTTAATCATTTGATAATTTGTTCACTTGATGTAACAGAGATGTATGCTCAACTGTATGAAGAGTTGATTTTAGACTTGCTAGTTGCTTCACTGACTATGTTGGCTGAATCATTGACCATCCCTGTTTTCAATGGGAGAAACTTTACCCAGAATAGTTGAATTTCATTTATGAATGATAGCACTAGAGTTGAGTATAATCTTTTGTGAGAATATAGACCATCTGACTGTCACTTGTGGTATTCTCATATCTTGATATATCATTTATTCACAGTGTGCAAGTAAAATTTTAATTAAAGATGTTTATCTGTACAAAACATAGATTTCCAAAAGTTTTTGATCTCTGTAAGACATTTGCATGAAAACCAGCTGTATCCAGTATTAAAAATTTTATATATTTGATTTACTTCCTCAGACATCAATGAATGCTCAAGTATGCCTTGCCAGAACAATGGCACTTGTGCTAACTTAAAGAACAGGTTTGAATGTCAGTGTCAACCAGGGTTTGAAGGTGTTTTCTGTGAGAGAGGTAATGTAATAATCCAGTGTATATTGGAAATAATTTTGCTTCATTATTCTTTTCACCTTATTTCATTTGTACATTTGAAAAAGGTTTCAACTGTCACAGTAAAATATGCAATAACAATTAAGTTAGCTATCATTTGGATTTCTTGTTTAACAGTTTGTCCAGTAGTGCCGTAAAGTACTTCAGACTATCCTGTTTCACCAACAAGCCAGTATACTATCCAGTGGACCTTAAACATTATCACCAAAATATGTTGTGAATAATTGAGAAATGATACTTTTGAAACATGTGCCTTCAACTAAAAAAAAGAAGAATGCTCTACCACTTTAAACTCCTAAGTAAAAACATATTGAATTGTTTGAATTGTGTAGCTTGTCCTCAGAAAGTACCTAAATGTTTGCAGTTGTTATTTCTGTGTTATTTATTGTAAAATTTATAAGATACACTTAAGGGATTAATATTAATGCATAAACGATTATGACTTTTTTGTATTGTCCACTTCACCAAAAAGTGGAATATTGTCTCTTCTGTTTGTTAAGTAAAAGAACAAGTAGAAAGTCTGTTAAATTGGCTATGCACAAAGGCCTCTGATTAAGTAACAATTAATTATTCTTTTATCTTTTAAAAGGAAGAAGAGAAATGGTCAAAGCACAAATATAGTACCTTACAAAGATGATAACTGCATCTCGAATTTTGTGTAAATTCTGTTTTGTTCCTTCTTCATTTCATCATTCAATATCTATTTTATTTCATCATTCAATATCAATTTTGTTGCAGATCTTGATGAGTGTCAGAGTTCACCCTGTATCAATGGTGGCCTTTGCTTCAATGAACCGAACAATAACTTTAGGTGTTCCTGCCAGCCTGGGTTTACTGGAACTAACTGTGAGATAGGTAAGTGTTACAGTATACAAGTATTAAACAAATTAGGTCTGACATTGGCATCAGTAATATTTCTGTCTCATATTGTACAACCAAGTCTTGAGTATAATGTGACTAAACAATACATAGCTGACCATCTCATTGGAAATAGCCGTTGTGTGTGATGCTCTGCATAAGCAATGGAGTAAGGGATAACAAGCCAGTGAGCCACAACTGGAAAAAGGGACGGCTTGACTTGAACCAATTGGTTGGAAACTGGGCCGTTAAACCTCATCTAACTAACTAACTAACTCATTGGAAATAGCCAAACTTTAGTTTCTTCATAGCATTGTAGGATTGAAGAGGAGGCAGATGTATGTTCAATTTTGCCTCACTTGTATCCCCATTGCATTATTCATTTTCTAAGCATCATCCAAAATTCATCATTTATGAAGCGTACATATGAGAATCCAATCAGTGGAAAGAGGGGCTTAGAGTAATTTTACATTGGTATGCAGTATCATAGAATGTTGGATCATATTATGTCTTTCAAGCTTTTAACTGAAGATCCAAAATTATTTTAGCAGAAGTGGCAACATGTATAGTACAGGTGGTATGTATGGTCAATTGATATTTCTTTCAAGAGATGGCAATTGACCTCGAAAATTCTTCAGTTTTGATTCAAATATTGACTAGCAATAATGAACATCACTATGTTTTGTGCTTTGTTTCCAAATGTTATTATATTTCTGTGTATTACTTATATGATTAAAGGTAACTTTTTGTCAGATAGTACTTAACGTATTCATAACAAACGTAATGAAAGAAAGAAGTTTTTGATTTTGTAAACTTTTTCTCCATTTTCAGAAATTTCTGAGTGTTCTCAAGACCCTTGTCAGCACAACAGCACCTGTATTGAACAAATTAACCAGTTCTTCTGTATATGTGCTGATGGTTGGACGGACTCTACTTGTAGCACAAATATAAATGAATGTTTCAGCAGTCCTTGTGAAAATCTGGGTATCTGCCAAGATGAGGTAAATGGATACAACTGTGTTTGTCAGCCTGGATTCACAGGGGTTCATTGTGAAACAAGTAAGTTGTTTATCTTAATGCTTTGAGAAAAGGAAAATTGAGAGAAGTTTGAAATAAAAGAATGAACCACATTAATTTTAAGATAATTGATTTTTCTTTTTTACTAATTGAAAATTGTAAGTTTTTTTAGGATTGTGGGTAATTAATTTCTGGAATTACCAGGCTACACTTGAAGTTGCTATGACATACTGTAAATATTCCATTATAACATAGGTAAACTGTATTATTAAAAGAAATAATTTCATTACAGCATTACTATTTTTCGTGTTTTTTATTTTCAGATATTGATGAATGCAACAGTAATCCATGTCAAAACCAAGGCAACTGTGTAAATAGACCCGTTGTTGGTTACGACTGCGAATGCTTTGATGGATATGAAGGCACAAACTGTGAAATAGGTAGGACTCTACGTCAGGGAGCGGAAATCTTTTTTGAAGGCTGACCTAGATAGTAATTTTTACATGTAAAATAATGTCTCGTTTACATTAGTGAAAATGCAGTAGTTTGGAGAATATGAGGAAGCAGTTGATGCTCATCTGTTTGTGCTGTATCTTCTTCCCCTTTTCACGAAAACAAGGTTTCCTTTGATGGACTTCAAAGAGAGATATCAGTTATTTCACAAAACTTGATGTAATGTTTTCGACAACTCTTTGTTGATTGTGTTTATTCATGTGCATGGACTTTTGCTCCAAATGATTGTTTCTCTGGAAAGATGTGAATAAATTCTATCTGAATAAAAGTTTATTCTTCTTTTGATGGAAAAAGAAGATCCATATATATCATAAATGTAAAAATCTCTTTTTGAGACTCTTAAAGTGGTGACATGAGTAAATTGTTATTCTGTAGCCAAAAGTTGACCTTGTAGTATTACTAAGTACAGATGTTTAACTTAAGATTAAGTCTTCACAAACTTTGTTGTAATGCAAAAGGTGTAGAGCTTGAAAAGTTTAGCTCTGATTTATGTTTTCATTAGTTTGTTAGTTAGCCCAAAATGTTTTGCTTATTACTAATAATCTAATAATAGTTCTCCATTTCAACCAAGTTCTCCATACCCAGCAATGTTCATCACCATGCTAAAAGGTTTAGAAAATGAAACAGTTTGACTCTTCTCAATTATATCTTAATTACTTTGTTAGTTCACCCCAAATGTTACTAATAATCATACTAGTAATTATCCTTTTGAGCAGAGCTTTCCATACCCAGCAGTGTGTATGAGGGCACTTAAAAATGCTATGCCCTAATGTTGTATTCCTATTAGTGTTCTTAACCCTGTTGGGACAGTGCTAACCTAACAGCCATATAGTGGCTTCAATGTGAAGTGTTATCCCTTCTTCAACCTTTCATGCCAAATATCAAAGGACAAAATGACAGGTCCCATGTTTACAGTCTTTGGTATGTCCAGATAAGAGTCTTAAAACCCCTTCCTCTGGCTAAAAAAAAGGGATGCTCTAACTACTGGGCATTTTGTTAGTTGTGATATTGGTCATATTTTGATCAAAGCTTTTGTCATAACTTTTCATTGAATTAACCAGTCAGAAGGTGACAAGTGCTTCATTGAATTTTGAACAGATCTGGATGAGTGTGACAGTAGTCCATGCATGAATGGTGGTATTTGCGTCGATGGGCCAAATCTCTTTAGCTGTGTGTGTCCTCAAGGCTGGAGTGGAGTCATTTGTGAAACAAGTAAGTAGATCCGATTTTACTGTTCCAAGTTTTCATATTGTTAAAGAGTAAGTTCTTGTATGCAATGAGTTGGTTTTCCTTCATATGAGAACACATACTGATGTTCTTTCCTCACCACAAATTTAAGTGAAATCATTCTAGTCTTGTCATTCACAGCAAGGTTGCTCCAACAATCATTTCACACAGTAATTCAATGAGTCGATCTCTCATTTCAAACAAGAAAACACACACACTTAAGGCCCATTTTCTTTGGTTGTGAAATGTCAGCAGTCAGACTTGTTTTAGTCCTTTTCAAGTTTCGGTGCATAGCTGCTAGTAGGGCTGTCACGTTTATACATTGGAGTACTACCTCGGAGGTAGTACCTCCATGATTTCAACGGCAAAACAACAGGTTGGCCGGTTAAATGGCACTAAATTCAAACACGTTTAACGGATTTCTTTCTTAAAAAAGGACAAAAGGTTAGCACTTTTTCTCCCCCATGTTTTGCTTTGATATCTTTCATTTAAAAGGGATGTTTATTTGCCAATTCAATGACCAAACAAAGCTTTGAAAATAAACTGTTGGTGACTCTTCATTCTCAGCAATGTAATTCCATGATTGTAAGCCTACTAGGCCTAATTCACACATGTTTTACACAAAAGCAAACTACTACAAACTACGATGTAACAAGTACTTGGTGATTTAGCAGTACAAGCATCGATCAAAAAATGTTGTAATTTTCCATACCATGCCCAATGTTCTTGCGATGTATGTCAACTTCTGTACAGAGCAGGTGCGTAGCCTAAGTGTTTGCAATTATGGACCTATACACATACCCTGACTTCTGCTTTCATAGTGCGTTTTCACTTGAACTTCTGTGCAGAACACAGACATGGCCTAATGTATCGGTGTTTGCATACATTTTGGCCCTGTATCATATGTATGTTTAAATGACTGCGAATTTGATACTTGGTTTCGTTCATTGCTAGATTTGAATGAATTAAAAAAGAGTTGGTGAAATGATCACTAGATCTCTATGAACAGATTTTCATACAAAAGCCCAGATTTTCGGGGATTTTTGATATTCACGGTATGATTACTTTATCAGAGATTAGGATATATGCATATGGATGCAATGTGCTTCTTCTGGAAAAAACACTGTTCCAGCACTTAAAGCACTGTTCTTGGAACAGCGGATCAGCAGGAATTTCGACCACTGTCTTGCTATGTATATTTCCAAAGTGTAAATGTCTCAGTATTTAATGTGGTAGTATCACACTTCTAGATCCAAAACATAGCTATAAATTTACCTCTTTCATTTTGTTTCTGTTATTAGTTATCAGCTGCAGGGTTAACATATCTCTCCCAGCCAATGAAATCTTGGACATCCAGTCCCCAAACTATCCTAGCTTCTATGCAGATAATGAAGATTGTCGTTGGATAATTAAGGCACCTCAAGGACACACCCTCTCTCTGGCAATGGTGGATTTTGTCACAGAGGAAGATCATGATGTTTTTGCATTTGGAACTGGATCCAATTCCTCGGATACAACATCAGTCATTCTGAGCGCCTCTGGTGTTCGTGAAGATCAAGAATGGTATCTTACCTCCAACCAAATGTGGATGACCTTCCGTTCTGATGGAGACAAGGTGGACCGTGGTTTCTCTCTTCGAATAAGAGATGAGGGTTTCCAAGGTACTTAAGTCTTACCTGTTTATGATTTTAGGCTGATGAAAGGGTTGACTAAGCATTGCAACTATTTTGGATTGCAATTTGTGTTTTGATGAAAGATCAGTTTCCCTTTAAAAGGAATATTGCCTGACCCGACCATAAGTACATCAGTGCAAAAATTTGACATTGTTTCTATTAAACTAATTATTGGTGATGAAGTATTTTGTGATCACTGCAATTCATTGCCATTAACATAAAAGGAAAAATGCAGGAAATTATGGGTTGTTAGAACAGAAGGCTAGCAAAAGACTTTTTTATACTAAAATTGATTAGAGAAGGACATGAAGAAGACTTTAATAATTATTTGGATATTTTTTATATTTTTATGTTGAATGTAAGTGTTTCAAGTGCAGATAAGGGTAAAAATTTCATTTGTTTCAGCAATTTGTGGTTTGCTGATCAGTTCCTCATATTTGCATCAAAAGAATGTGAAGAAGGCAACATTTGATTGTTTGTAGAATGTTTATACATTGATATTGGTTCTAACCAGGACATATTCATGACATGTATGTTATATTTGTATTTGCCTCTTAGAATTTCATCCTTGTGATCGGATGCCTTGTATCAATGATGGTACCTGTGTAAACCTCAATAGCACATCATACATGTGCCTGTGTAATACCCTGTGGACAGGAATGAATTGTGAAGGACCAACAGGTAAATATCTCAAACTAGACAGAATACATGCATCAATTTACATTTTTATGTATTAATCTATGAAATTAATAGATAATCGTAGTAACTTACAACACTATAAACTATTTTTTGCAGATAATAATAAGTGTGGTTTCAACCCATGTCAAAATGGAGCTCCCTGTAGAAGTCAAGGAACAGATTATGTTTGTCAGTGTCCAGTTGGTTTTTCAGGCAAAAATTGCAGCGAAGGTATGTTTTCTGTTTTTGAAGAATTTATTTTTAATAATAACAATAATTGTTCCATAATTTGAAGTTGTCATTGCATCTATTTAGGTGAATGCTAGTGTTTTAATTGATTTTTAAGTAATACAACTGTGACAAGAAAATTAATCTTTTGCTATAGGACATTGTGATCTCTTTGTTTTCTTCCTGTCACTTAAAGTATTGTTTTAAAATTAAAAGAAATAGTTAATCTTTCCTGGATATGTTTTTTGATTCCTTGACATAGTCAGAGGAATCTGTGCGATGTTGATGTTGTGTGTGTGTTTGTGTGTATGTATGTGACGCTTGGCTTGTAAACACTATCTCAAGAACAGTAAACTCAATGGATCTCATATTTTACATGTAGATACCCCTTATTGAGTGGATGATCCCTGTTATTTTTGGTGAAGGTCAAAGGTCATTTGAGGTCACCAGAGGTCAAATGGTAAACACCTTGGAAATTCCTTGTAAACACTCTATCTCAAGTTGTGTAACTTCAAGGAATCTTATACGTGGCATGTGCGTGGCCCGTATTGGGAAGATGAACCCTACTGTTTTTGGTGGAGGTCAGAGGTCATTTGTGTTCACCAGAGGTCAAAAGGTCAAAATCTTGTAAACTCTATATCTCAAGATGCATAACTGTGAGGGATCTCATATTTAGCATGTGGATTGCCAATATTAAGTAGATGATCCCTATTGTTTTTGGTGGAGGTCAAAGGTCATTTGTGTTCACCAGGGGTCAAAAGGTCAAAATCTTTTAAACAGTACATCTCAAGAAGCATAACTGTGAGGGATCTCATATTTAGCATGGATTGCCAGTATTGAGTAGATGATCTCTGTTGTTTTTTGTGGAGGTCAAAGGTCATTTGAGGTCACTATAGGTCAAAAGGTCAAAATCTTGCAAACACGATATCTCCAGAAGGGTAACTGTGAGGGATCTCATGCTTATCTCACATATCTCAAACAGAATAACTGTGAGGAAGTTCATACTTAGCATGTGGATTCCCATATTGAGTAGATGATCTTTATTGTTTTTGGTGGAGGTTAAAGGTCATTTGGGGTCACCAGAGGTCAAAAGGTCAAAAATCTTGTAAACACTTTATCCCTAGAAGCATAACTTTGAGGGATCTCATACTTAGCATGTGGATTGCCAATAATGAGTAGATGGTCCCTAGTGTTTTTTGTGGAGGTCAAAGGTCATTTGGGGTCACCAGAGGTCAAAATCTTGCAAACATGATATCTCCCTAAAGATTAACTGTGAGGGATGTCATACTTTACATGTGGACTGCCCATATTAAGAAGATGATCCCTATCATTTTTGTTGAGGTCAAAGGTCATTTGGGGTCACCAGATATCAAAAGGTCAAAATCTTTTAAACACTGTATCTCAAAAAGGTTAACTTTGAGGGATTTCGTACTCAACATGTGGATTGCCCATATTGAATGGATGACCCTTACTGTTTTTTGTGGAGGTCAAGGGTCATTTGGGGTCATTAGAGGTCAAAAGTTCAAAATCTTATTAACATGATATCTCAAGAAGGATTGCTGTGAGGTATATTATGCTTGTGATGAGGATGATTCATGTTTGTTACAATATATACATATGTCAAGTCAAGGAATCACTAAGCCTTTTGGCTTTCTGGTTAAATATTTGTTTCTTGTAAGTTAATAAAGTCCCTTTTTATGTATGCAAAGGACTGAAAATAAATGAGAGATAATTCTATTCACTGTTTGAGGAAGTCTTAACAAATTTCTGTTACCAGTGCATGTTATAAATGAGATTTGTAAAAATATTATCTAAGTAAAAGATAATGAATATTCATGTTCTGATGATATACCAATCAAATGGAGAATAGTTTTTCCATAGCAATGAATATTCATATCCTTACAGACATTGATGAATGTGCAAGTAGTCCATGTCAAAATGGTGCCACCTGTGAAGACATTGTTGGTGGTTTTGTGTGCGTCTGTCCATCTTACCACTCTGGAACATTCTGTGAAAATGGTAAATATTCCATCAAAGTCTTTTTCTGTCACAAAATGTCTAAGTTTTGAAGTTCATTGTTTTCAAGATCTTTGCTATCGTGGAGAGATTAGGTAGTAACATATCTTGAAAAAGGGATTGTAATAGAGGAATTGTTATGTTTTTGGATCAGTATGGTGTTAATTTTAAAGTGTTTGGTAGATATGTGGTTTAAATGGTTGGTCCTTCACAAAACCCAATTGGCTGCAAAGGTGTATATGGGTACAGCAATGAATGCAAATAATTTAATAATGTGTAATGTGATGTATGGAATAAAACATGTAATATCAGAAAGTGATAATGATTCAGATATAAACATTTTCACCTGAGATTAGAGGTTGTGAGTTAAAGGGAAAATGCAGTCACCCAATTTAGTTAGTATGCCCTGTCACTCCAGTTCATGAATGGCTTATTTTGATCATGTGACAATATTTTTGTAAATGAATTGTGAAATTAAGGAGAATTTCTCCTTGCTTTACATATTGTTTTTAAAAGTTTTCTTCAAAATGTCTTCAGAGGTGCTTGTAATGCAATAATAGGAGATTGGCAAGAGTTTGCCAATTTTTTAAAGCAAATTTTGGGGTAACTGCTTATTGCCTTTGAGGGTCATTCTTCTTTGAGGTCATAGCTCCTTGAAAGTAGTTTCAGGTTTCCCCTGCAGTGAGACATAGTTCGTAGGAAGATCTCTTATGATATCCGTACATGTATTTTTCATGGAGAAGTTTAAAGTTTTATTGCTGATGTATCCAGTAACTGTTTTTTTTTAATACCTTTCACAGCTCCTGTGCCCAGACCATGTGAACAAGTTGATCCATGTCAAAATGGTGGTACATGCACCCTTTCTGAGGATCAGTTTAGCTGTTCTTGTCCAAATGAATATACTGGACAGTATTGTGAAACAGGTCAGTGTTTTAAAAATACTCCTTAATTACAGTTCCTCTGAATTTAATTACTTTTAGAGTCATTCTATGAGTAAAAACATAGAGGGGTGATATGATTAAATTATCCCTTGCATATCACATCTCTCGATGTAACATTTCTAAAGCATCAAATGAAAGTTCTGAGAGAACAAAAAGGGGACTTGCATCTGATTACTTTATACTTCTACACTTCACATAATTTCAAAATCCATACACCTTTCAAGTCTTTACCAGAAGAAATTGGTCATAGGTTACACTAAATGGTTACTCATCTGTCACAAAATGTCATTATTCTATGACGACAGATGCGACAAAATAAGATCACAGGAAAGATCAATGGGAAAAAATCCTTGTGAGCAAAGCAAAACTTCAAATGATATGCAAATTTTTGTGTTACAGGGCTTATGCTTTTGAAAAGACATTTCACAATGAAGGGGGTTGCTATTTGCTGCAAACGTTTCCTGATTGGCCAGCTATCATGATGTGAATTTTACACTGAAGATAAAGTGCCAGGCCCTCAGACCCCCTGCCTCATCAAAACCCCAGCCTCCTCAGCCAATGATATGGAGCAAAAGTGGCAAGATGACTGCTCAAGTTGCTTGTTTCTTGTTTTTCAACAGATCTTAACTCCTGTAGAAGCAGAATATGTAGGAATGGTGGAACATGTGTCAGTCACACCAATGGAACATCTCAGTGTCTTTGTTTGAAGGGATTCTATGGAGAATTCTGTGATGTTGAGGGTGAGTGGAAGAGAGTTTGTTGGTAAACCAGTGATTTGTGCAAGACAGAGATAATAAGGGCATTATAATGTTATCATGTAAGCTCTTTAAAAAATAATGTCAGCTGCCAAAATTCATTTACAGCAGAAGGAGCAGTTCTTGTAAATAAGTGTACAAGACTATTTTTAAGTAGTGTAAAGATTGAGCATTTTTGCCACAAATTTTAATGAAAAAAATTCTCCTGCTTGCCTGAAAAATAGCACACATTGCATCTGAAATAAAAAATGTACTGCCCTGCCCAAGTTAGTATCTACAGCCCTCTACTTAATATGCCAATGTTTTTTCATGAAACTATGCATAATTGTGGTTCTAAGATTTCTGTTATAGATGCAGAAGCCAGAGGGTGCTTTAATTACTATATCCAGGTGATAATGGAACTTCTTCCTAATTGTTTGTTTTCAAAATGCTTCATTTCTACTCCTTAAATTCTAACAGAGACCACCGATTGTAGAGACAACAACCCATGCCAGAATGATGCTGCTTGTTCACTTTTAACTGATGGCTATCTCTGTGATTGTAATGAGGGATACACTGGAAAATTCTGTGAAACAGGTGAGTACAGGAAAACTAATTTATTGAAGAGCAGTACTAAAATTATAAGAAAGGAATGAAATATTTACTTGACTCTTAAACCAGCACTATGATACCTATGCAAAGTCCATACAGGAAATAAATGTTTGAGTTTGTGTGTGTGGTGGGGAGGGGGGTAGGAAGGACTAGGAAGGGTGGGATTAAATGCAGTCTGAATAAAGTGTGATGAAGGATACTCTGGTACCATTCCCAGTCTAATGTTATCAAATTGTAATGACGTTGGTATTTTATTATACTACTATTGTAATGTTTGGGAACATGACGACAACACATGTACATATTTTCAGAAGTGAATGCAAAGTTTAGTTTGTGGTATGGCAGTGTATAATGAAGTCTTCCTTGTACAGAAAAAACAGCTAGCATGTGATGAGATGTAAGTTACAAGATGAATATCTAATCACCGGGAAATAAAAAACTTGTAATTAAGTCAAAAGTGATTTGCCAAATGATAACAATTTGTTATCATCAGGGTAAAATTTGCAATCAATTCCTGTGGGTGTCTCTTAACATATTAGCAGATGGAGTTGGTAGATTTTCAACCCAAAGTGAATATGTAGCAAACCGCAGTGATATTTCCTCTCATTATGTAAAGCTGTTGTGTTACTCTTTTAAGTTTACATTTGGTTTTCATGAGAGGCTTGGCATATTACAAGTTTTACATTCCCTCTAGGTATTTAGCTCACATCCCTACATATTTAAATGTCAAAATATTATATTGAAAAAGAAAGAATCCCTCTCAGTGTGAGGATATGACATCAGTCTTGCTTGCTTCAAGTTCACTTTTGGTAGCAAAATCAGTAAATTTATTTGGAATTTTACATGTAAAATGTTTTTATACATATCATGTTTGTCCAAGGTTGTAGTTCTACACCAATGAACTCTGGAAAGTAATTTGTACGTTGTGTTATTCAAAGCACTTGGATTCTCAGTACCTTGAAAGACAAATAGGAATCCATCAGTGTTTAAATGACATATTTCATTAGTGTGTACGTGAAGTTAAAAAAACAAAGGTCTCTCTCAGACCTCAGGTTTCTCTCTCTGGTAGTTGTTTCTGTGATTTGAAATGTTTTCTACAATCTCTTCATGTTTTTACAGACATTGATGAGTGTGCCTCATCTCCTTGCATACATGGTGTATGTGTTGATGAAATTAACAGGTACAGCTGTAAGTGTGAAAGTGGATATACAGGCATGCCTAACTGTGACCAAGGTAAGTTTATCTGATAGTTGTATTTGTACAGCAGGGGTGCATTACATCACTACACAAGATGGTTTATGGGCCCTAGCAAAAAGAAAGTAGACCACAGGTTCACCTTTGTCATTCTTTTCTGAATCTTAATGGACTTCTAGACATATGGAGTATCACAACCCATGATGTGAGTGCTTCAATGGTTTTAGGGTAAGGGAAAAGTTTGAGCTGAAATGGTTGTGAACAACACCCTCAGACCAATTTGGATTTTCGTGACGGTGTGTAAAATGTTCTCATAATTTTTTGTTGGACCTGTACCAAAGACCTCTGTGCTCCCATGGCCCTCTCCTTCCATATGAAAACTTTTAAACCCCCTGGTTGACAAGTACTTGGTTTGATCACTGTTTCTCTGATTACTAGCATGCTTTTGTTCTGGTCATAGTTTGAAAATGTATACCAAAAATGATAGGCTAAGGTCCTGCATGTAAGTTGTGTTTTGTTTTGAGTGATACATTATTCAAGTGTTTTTCTTGATTCTCCAGAAATCCAAGAATGCAGCAGCAACCCTTGTAAGAACAATGGCACGTGCATTGAAGGAGTTAACAAATTTGTTTGCACATGTCCTAATGGTTTCCTTGGACCAACATGTGGCAGACCTGGTGAGTATATAAACTTAATGTCTAAAGCGCGGGTCACACTACAGCGATTTCGGATCGGATTACGGTCCGATTTTTTTGAGTTTTAGTTAGAATCTTCTCCATCTCTAATCGGAGGGAACCAAAAATTTACCACTCTGTGTAAATATATTTGTATCAGAGGACTATGTAAATGAAATGTAACCTAATTATTTCGTGACATCACATGGACAGAAAGCTTTTACCAGACTACGTGTGTCCGATAAAAGCTGTCCGTCAATGTGACATCACGAAATAATTAGTATACATTTCTTTTTCATAGTCATGTGATACAAATTATATATTTACACAGTGGCAAATTTTTGGTTCTTTCCGACCAGAGATGGAGAAGATTCTAACTAAAACTCAAAAAAATCGGACCGTAATCCGATCCGAAATCGCTGTAGTGTGACCTGCGCTAAAGACTTGTGAAAGTTTCTCAAACTTGTTTAAAGTGTGGATGACCATTCAAAATGTTATCCATTAGTGTAGCTTGTATTTTGTTTTCTCCCTTATTTTCTAAACAGACACTTTTACATACTTCCAGTTGTAATGGTATGGACAACCTATTCTGAATGTTTATTAATTTGTATAAAGTATAGTACCAGTTGTATTCATTTGTACTTTTTCCAATTAAAAAGTTCTGTTTGTTGTCTACACTTTCATTTTGTATTCAGTGTTGAAATGACACTTAAAGATCCTTCAATCAAGTCACCTCATTGTAGATCCCACATGGTTTCCTGCCTATTGCATTACATTGAATTATACACCTTGTATAAAATTGTATGCATAACATCACCTTCAATACAATAACTTCCCCTCCAATACAAGTGGTGAAGAATTTTTACCTCATTCTCATGAGAAGAACACATATTTGAATTAGTATTACCCATAAGTGTGACAAATTCATTTGTGGGGAGGATTCTATATAGAAATTTAAATTGGAAGAAGTACAAAAGTTTACTCTTGTACTGAAACCTGGGCATTCTCTGAATGTTTGTTCATTTATAAAGATCAAATTTAAACAGCTCATGGCCCCACTTTTTAAGCAGTGTAGGCTTAGTAACAATTCCCACTAAAAAGGTACTACAGAGAAAGTGGGACAGTGAATCTGGAGTCTTTTGACCCCAGCACTACTAGTGTTAGAGGTGTCAGTTAGCCCACACCCAACTTCTCTCCATCTTCTTGGAATGCTACTTTTTAGGCCCAACTTGAGCATAAAAGCAAAACAATTTAGATTGAATGTTATCCCACAGAAATCAAAATAAAGAAAGTTGGCCCTGTGATAAAAAATGTCTGCTACTTATGTCACACCATTGCAGTACATAAATTCATAAAACAACCTAGAAATTCTTTTTTCACCCCCCCCCCCACAACCAAATGTTACCATTGCCTCAATACATTTTGGTATATCTGGCCCCCTAAAAATTCCACCCCCAATTCTCCCCCCTAGAAGCTCTCATGCCCCCCCCCTTCAGTACCTTGTATGTCTATGGGCCTGACCTGGTAACCAAGTGTCCCAGAAGGCTATGATAGGTGTCTTTAAAATTATGCTACAAACTATAGTAGAGGAAGTCCCTACAAGAAAGCAAATGTAAGCAACTTTTTAGGTGCAAAAGTTTTGGCACAAAGTCAACTGGTACAAATCATTACTCTCATTAGCAAAGAAATATCTAACATCCTTACCAGCAAAAGTGATAATGTCAATAACCCAGGTTAAAAAGGGCTGATGATAAAATATAAGGGCCAAGTAGAAACATATTACACTTGTAAAGATTTATAGTTAGGCCTGAGAGAATTTAAAGATATCTAAAATCATTTCTGCTCAAGAAAGTAAAATTATCAGTGTTCTGAATATTACTAGTTTTGTTTCCCAAGTACAATGCCTATTCAGTTCTCACGATTATTTGTGAATAGCTTCAATTCTTCAGCACAGAATATGAAAAGATGTGAACCCAAATGACATCCCTTTGTGAGCCTCTCTCTACACAAAAATATGCAGTTGTAAAAATATTGCAGGCCGGTAGTCAAGAGGGGGCCAAGGGGGGGGGGGGCTAAGCCCCCCTTGAAAATTTCTTCACCCTTTAGTAAGTTTTCAAGTTTCCATTGACTTAATACAATTTTTCAAATTTGCCCCCTCCCCAAAGCCATTTCGTCCAGCTTCAGTACCTTGTCTGGCTATGGGCCTAAAACATTGTCACAAACACAAGCCATATCATGGCTGGAAAAGGTGTTAAGCCAGTGTAATAAGGTAATACACAATTTAAAAATATAATAAAGAGTTCTATGAATAAAACTGCACTCTAGCTTATTGAAGGCTTTTTGAAAGTCAGATATTAACATAAAAACCTGGGATATTATGGGAAGTTGAATGATTGATTAAATCCAGTATTAAATCTTACATTTTACCTGATAAATTGACCATAGAGAAAACCTGTTTGGTTACCATGACTACTAATTAAATTAGTGATAACACACTTCAGCCTGGGAGTTTATGGCTTTTAGCGCCAATTTTATGATCAGTATTAAAGAGGATAATGGGGGAATAATTTTTCAGGAAGTATTATCTTTATCTGGTTGAAGAATTAAGGTTATAATTCTTCTAGACTGCCCAGGAGAGAGGTGAAGATGGTTTGTATTGGAGTTATTTATTGTATCCACAACGAGACTACCAAAAGATTATAAACAGAGCCATGTAGGTGTATAAATGTGTTAACTTCTAAAATTTATTGAACTTATTAAATTTAATTTATTTGCTTATTAAATTTTATAAAATTTTCACTGAAAAAATTCTTGAACTCAAACTGTAATCATAATTTTCTCTTGATTTTCAGTTTTACAACCTGAGCAAGATATTGAGAAGTACACCTTTTTTGGTGAGGAGATAAGCATTTCTCCTTGGGTCATCTTGCTCCTGGCTCTTATTGCTCTCTTTATCCTCTTTGTCATTGGTATTCTACTGATAGTACTCTTCCAAGGTCGATCAGAACAGTGAGTATTGAAACTGTGCTGTTTAAGCTAGCAAGTAGTATACACAGCTGCAGAAATTCACAGCTACATCTTTTGTTGGGCATGTGATGTAAAGTAGAAGTTTATTGTTGCAAAATCTGAACTGTTTTAGTAAATGATAAGTAAAACTCCAGGGAAAAAAAAGAATGACAAGATAAATGAATAGTACATAAGCTTTTGTGATCAAGAAGATAGTTATAGTATCTTGACAGCATCCTTAATGTGGCATCAGGCTGTCTTCCTGACCTGAGTAATGGCAGTGGGGGTAGCTAGGGAAGTCAATCAGAGGGGGGAGAATGGCCTGTAGGGGCGCTTTGAAGTAGGTAGCTACCCTATATGCCTCAAAACAGTAAAAACCCAAAAACGGCACAGACAGTCAATTTAAGTCTGTCAGGGGGCGAACAACCACCCCTTACTGCATGGATGCTCCACCACTGAGTTAGGGTAAATGAACTATATGAGTAGGTTGTTGATAACCTAGTCAGGTTCATTATGAAGAAGTAACATACCTTGCAATTTCCAGATGCTTGAAGATAATATGTAAAAGACTTTGTAGTGTGATCTGAAAGCTGTTTGAACCTTTGTTTGAATGAAGCAAATGCAAATAAGTTTAACCCAAGAAATTATGTTTAGCTTTTTCAAATCAGTCAGTAAAAATCAATCCAGTTTCACCAAATATTTAACTTCCATTTTGAACTCATTGTATACTTCTGAACCTCATACAAAGTAATCTTTTAAAAACAGTTAAAAAGTCACTTACAGTCTTTTTATGAGCGAGAAGTTTACAAGAATGTGACATGTATTTCTTCCAGTGCTAAGTATGATGCAGAACGGGCCAAGAAAGAACGTGTCCGTGGACTTCCTAATTCTCAGTTAGGAGACCCTATCCCAACTCCAGATGATGATGAAGAAATTGAAGGTGAAGCTCACAACATGAATGAGGATTATGGATTTGTTCCATTTGCAAATGGAGGGTTAGTGACCTTTTAATTTTTCCCTTCTTTCCTCTTCTTTCATAAGAGAATGTGTTTTTAGTTGGCAGATGTGGTTTTTAATCCATTTTGATGAATTTATAAGCAAATTCATTATTTTTTTTAATGACTATGTTTTGATTGGTCTTCAAGATTCTTTTTCCAAGCTCTTCAAAAGCCATGTCAGAACACCTGGGCCCTGTTTCATAAAGAGTTACGATTGATCTTAAGTTTGATCTGCCATGCGATCATCCTATTGAAATCAAACTTAAGATCGATCTTAACTCTTTTATGAAACAGGGCCCTGGTGTTTACACTGAATTAGGGTGTGGGGATGAGTGGTGGGAGATGTGCTGTTTTTTATCTAAGATTTACTAGAGGGTCTTTTATAGGTGTGAAATAACTTACTAACATGGAACTTAACTAAACAGAATCTACTTTGAAAGCATTATAAGGTCTTTCCACTGGTATATAGAAAGTCTGTTATTAGCAGTGAAACCTCATTTAATATGAGTTTTCCATTTTGTACTGAACAATGAGCAACACTGACAATGTGTTGTGCTGTTTTTCTCTCAAACTTTATTTTTAGTATACTACACTTATTGTTCTTTTCAGGACAACAGTTGCTGAAATGAATGCGTTTGACAACCCATGGCCAGATAGTACAGAGGACTTTAAATTACAGAAAACTTACCTTTGATGATGAACATGTCTCTTAGTGTACTACAAAATGAACTAAACTGAGATTTTGTTTTTCTCAGTGCAGAAAGCAAGCCCTCAGTGCAGATGATGAACTCACATGACTGAAGGGTTGATTGCCTGTTCTTCAAGAGTTTGAGTTTAACAGTCAGAAAGAGTGATGATCTGTGACAGAATATATTGAATTTATTACAGATTCCATTTACTATTTTACTTTGTATGGTTTCCAATTTTTTATGAAAAATTTTGATACAAGGTTGTACTTTCAAATTCTCTATGAATTCTTCCAAAAGATTTTGTTACACAAAAATTGAGCTGTTTAAAGGACCTCTCTAGTGTTTAGTAACTCAACTTACTCCAAAGTAAAGTTGAGTGAGATAGGAAGTTAAAAAACTACATTCTAGTTGAAAATAACTTAATTTCCAGTTATTTAGTACTTGAAAATCTAAAATATTTCTTTCAATGTGACATGTTGCGGATGAAAACCATTCCAGCTGTAACTTTTATTTTACATAATGGGAGAGGGGAAGTTCAGTTACATTTGTATCTGCCTTATGTTTAGCAGTAAAGTCTAGATTTACAAAAATATATATTTTAGAGGTTGGACAATAAATCCTATTCATCCAACTCCCATCTTCATAGCTTATTCCTTTGAAGAGATATAAAATGTTGAAAAATATTAACTTAATTTAAAATAGACAATTGTGCAATAATCTGTGATATCCTCGTTGTACAACTCACATTTCATGCTTTTGTTTCCTTTTGAAATTAAAATTTTTACATAACCTTGAAATGTTTACTGTTTTCTTCCGTAGCATGTTTTATGGAGAGGGCTTGTATAGTCAAGTCATCCCATAACAGTAAGACAGTGATCATATTTTGGGACAAGGTGCAACGACTTTCGAAAAAACAATGAAAAACAAAGAAAGTAATTTGAGTCGTACAAGAATGACATCACAAATTATTGTGCAATCTACCATTTTAAATTGAGTAAATAAGCTTCAACATTTTATATCTCAGCTCAGGAATGTCCTGTGGAGATGGGAGTTGGACCATTTGTATTAATTTTTCAAGCTTCCTAACATATATTTTTGACTTTAGGTACACTTTAACAATGCGATCAGTAGAGGAAGCCTACGGTTTACAAGTTTACTACAAGTGAATATCTAGTCTAGCTGTTAAGCTCTTTTTCGGACATGGCCAAAACTAACAACTGTCTCAAAACTTTCATATATTAATGAGGAGTCAGAGTGATAGACGTTTGTGCTTCAAGCACATATTTTATGTTTATTTCTTTTTTTTTTACTTTGTGCATTCCAGTATTGTTACCTATCCCAAAATGAACCATCAAAGGGCAAATAGGTGTTCTTTGATCATGTGCCTTCTTTTTATGACTGTGTTTGAAGAATCTGAGGCTAGTGGAGACAGAAGTTCCCTTTAAATGCCTCTATTTACAATTCTTATGCACAAACCATTCATATGCTATGTAAAACACATGTAATCTGACATTGACAGTGGACTCTGAATGCTTTCCATTTAGAATTAACAAATATCTGTAATTTGTGTGAGTACCATTTAATGTAGTAGTAACCTGCATACTTCTGTTAAGTTCACTTTATCAAGACTTTGTAAGAATTAAAGTGAGAAAATTTATTTACAAAGTGGTTTACATAATAAAGTGTCTCGTATACAGGTATGCCTTTAGTGTTTTACATGAAAGACTGTCTTGTTTCAATAGTTGCTGTGAAATTATAAGAGAAGTATAAAACTAAAATACCTCTCAACATAAAGGATTGAAGAGGTTTATGTCAGAGCCTGGCACTCAACAAATGTACTAAATGAAATGTTTGAATATCTATTGAAGAACTTCAATCATTATATCATTATAACCACATGTCCAAACTGTAAAGTCAAAGAGTGAAACAGGTAGATAGTTTTATACAAAAGTTTTGTTTTACTAATTTTTCCCATTAAATATGTATTATTTCATCTGGAATGGTTTGTCATATGTGACATTTGTAGCACATAGATGTAATAAATTTGTAGGTCTGAAATTATCTGTAAATAATTGCATTTTATATAAAACTTATGACCTTGATTAAATCAACTAAGTATGCAGATTATTTTAGTGGTCGAGCTGGGATCGATCTCATTTTTGTATTCTATAACTAATGACATGTTTTGGTTAAAGCCATTACAATTTGAAGAAATTTGTGGACTGTTTTAATATTTTTTGTGAGATTTTGGTTCTGTACTAATTTGTTAAAAATCTCAGTTTGCTGTTAATATCTTTGATTTAAAAGTCTTTGTGGTAAAAGTTAATTTGGAGGCAAAAAGGTTTGCTTAATCTTGTTTTTAGTAAGTGTAACTTTAGGTTTGCATTAAACTTATACCAGTTGTGATGGATACCAGTCTCATATAAAAATCTTCCCCATGAGATTTGTTATTTGCCATCTGTTGGTTGTTACAAATCTATATGAAACTTACTTCTCATGCAAATTTCTTGTTGATGATACTTAAGCCTCTTATGTAAAGCACATTGAGCCTTCCTGATCCAAGAACTATATAAATATTTTCAAATTATGTAATGCAAGAGTGGTCGAAATTATGAATAAAGTTGGGAGCATGGGTTAGTTTTTCCTATTTCCCATACTTAGTTTGTTTTATGCTTATATTAAAGATGACAATTACATGGGAGGCCTTCTTTGTGGTACTTATTTGTACCATGATGGGATTATTATCCCAGCTTTGGTCATGATTGTAATCAAAGAAATGCTTCCACTATTTACATAAGAAGTTCAGTGGTTACTCACAGTGATATGACTTTTTTTTGAAGGATTTCCCACAAGTTGCTAGAAAGTCTTTGATTTAAGACTCTACTTTTTTACTGGAACCTGTACATGACCTTACTGGCAATGAAATGAAATTTGTTCTTCATCCAACGATTAGATTACGCAAAGAATTTTTAAAGTATCTTTATTATGTATTTTATTTGGGAGAAGACAAAAGGTTTGCACTCAGAAATCTCGAAAGATATGAGAAGTTCATGCATGAAAAATAAATAATCGAGAGGGTGGGATGGAAGCCTAAACATGGGCTTTTATAAAACCATGAAATAGGAGGAAAGTGTAAAACTGATTATTCTGTCAGTGGTCTCGAGGAGAATTAGCAAGTCTGTGAATTTTATCTTAACAACAACATGAAAGTCTATCATTTTGTTTTGTGCTACGAAAATATTGCTTTCTTAATCTGAAATAGGATATCTGCTCCCGCTTTCTTTCTCGTTTCTTCAAGCCAACTGTCTTTCAGAATACTTAAATTTCCCACCGCCTAGCTGGCAATCAAATTGTATTCAAGCAGTGTTTCAGTATCTTTTCTATTTCTTATTCTTGTCCTTTCAACACTATTCAGCCAACTTATGTATTCGTCTCTTTACGCAACAGAATTATCAATTGCATTTATTATGAAAATTAATTCCTTAGTGCATTACAATGGCTTCATGAAAAGTAATTTTAAAACCAATGAATTTTGAAGCACAAATTTGTTGTTTCTAGAATAGTACGAATTTATTTGCTAGTAAATTTATGAAAAACACCGAATGATAGTTATTTTATTGTATGAATATTCATTAGCAAGGTGCAAAGACTCTAGAGGACCTTCACGCGACGTCATCACATTTCAATTTGGCACACTGGCCGTCACTGAACATGCGCAGGTGTGTTATCGATACGCGCGCACGACACGGCCTTAGGAGGGTGACGGAGGCACAATATGTTAGGAAAATTGTACGCTTTCATATGGGAGCACTTGACCGCTTTGAGACATGCATATGCATGAAGCCTAAACTCTGATTGGCTTAAACCCTAACCCTAATCCTAACCCTGATTGGTCCTAACACTTTGTGTCTCCGTCGTAGTGTTAGTTACAATTGTTATATAATGGACGCCTCCGTCAAAATGGAGGGACGCGCAGCACAGTGACATCGGTGAAGAACCTCTATTGTCTGCCTTGTTATCAGATTTTGTAGTTTGCTATAAACAGATGGTAGATATGTTTAAAAGAGGTTAAGTCAGAGAATATTTCCTCAGTCATGTACAAATAATACCAGTGGGATGTCATCTTGAAACACATGGGGATATGTGTAAATAAAATGTGACATTTTTGCAATTTTTTAACAACTTAAGCAAACTAATGGTAAACTTATGTGACGTTTTATACCTGCTGTGTTACATTGACATTATCCATTCTTTAAATACTTCATGGTTTGGTTTAACCTTTGCAGTAGGTTTAAAAATATGGTCGTTGACAAAGATTTTGAAATGCACTGTTTGTATTAAGAGTGCAGGTAACCAGTGACAGGCAAGGATTGGTTGGACGAGTCACAACACATTTGTGAAAGTTTTGAAAGTTAAAAATTTATGCGCAGCCCCTTTTTTGTAAAACCGAATTCATTAAACTTAAAAATTATCATATTGGTTGAATTGTTTTCGGGTAGCCCAGTTAGCTACATGCAAATGGAAACTAAATTGCCTTGACATTTTGTGGAATCTCACCACCTCAGAGTCGTATAAACTACTTACCATACCAGCCTTGCACAAGTTCAATATTAAGCTTATATTAATGCTAATGATAACTTGAGTAGTTATCAGAACCTAAAAAGGAATAAAGTTACGTAACATTCAACTAATTTCGCTCTTTTTTCGCCTTTACGTATCTATGTTTACGTGTTCAACTTAGTTAATCAAATCTGCTTGGGTAGCTCAAGTTACTCATTAGGCTAAATACCTCGAGAATTATTAGGTTGTCTCCAATTACGAAATTAGCGAAAAGTTGTACATACAAGCAGATCGGGTATTTCAGTTTCCCGCAGAGCGGACTCTGTTTGACCCCCCCCCCCCCCTTTCTCTTTATGGCTTTCCAGACAGTTAGGGATATGACTGAACAAGGAATATGCCGTCCAAAATGCTACATAGGCAAGTTTTTAAGTTGCACGATGATTAATTTCACTGTGAGGAGGCATAATAGGCCAACATGTAAAAACACAACGTCAGAAGGTGCGTTACCTTACAGACGAAGTTAACGAGTGGAAGAGATCGCTTGCGCCATTTACATTTTCAGAGCTTGTGAGTGAGTACAAATTTCGTTAACATATTGAAGGCTGGCAGAAGGAGGACAGGTTCGCTCGGTGCAAGAAGGGATTTTGGTTATGTTTTTGCTTCAGGTCCTTGAAACACTTTCCTCATAATCCTTGAGTTCTCCAACCGTAGCCGAGTTACATTTTTTCTAATCTACCGGTATTTGTTGCATTCAGAGGAGGCTTCCGAACGTTAAGTTACCTCCTTACGATAAATGTTAAAACGATTCATGAGACAAATTCCGCAAAAGACAAACCATCATTTACTTTTGCTTTTAGAAATGCTTACATTTCAGACTCCAAGATAACCATGCACGAAGGATATTAAGGAGGATAAGTTTATGTTGTTCTGCCATAAGCCCCCACCAGCTTAACATTACCAGCCATATGTAAATGCGTTCGCTTGATAATATCCCTTGAGAGAAATACAGTTATGGATTTTTCGTTATCATTTCGTACGTATATAATATACTTCTAAAAAATTAGTAATATATAAGTAGGACTTCACCTATCGTCGGAATTGCACACTAGTAGCAGCCGGTATTGCAGCCACCAATAGTTGTCAGCTTGATGGTTTTATAAAAAAAATATCATTAGCTCTGACTGAAAACGGCCAAAAATACTTTAGAAAATGCTAATATCCAGAAACTAACGGAAGACCTTCATCGCCTAGTACTTTTAAAAGTGAGGTACATAATATCCTTTTGCCCACTCCCATTTTTTTACAAGATCCCTAATGAAAATAGTGGAAAAAGATTCAGTTTAATAGTTTGCATTACCTGATTTATATAATTAAACACAAAAAAGATGGAAACAGTTATTTAAAGGT
This sequence comes from Holothuria glaberrima, assembly GCA_009936505.3. NCBI lineage: Eukaryota > Metazoa > Echinodermata > Holothuroidea > Aspidochirotida > Holothuriidae > Holothuria > Holothuria glaberrima. Next base: position 29,122 of record WURT03114470.1, read on the forward strand.
AATCATAGGCTATTTTATATCTAGCCAGGGTATATGCAAGCCGTGTATCTTGTAGGAAGAAGATGGTTCATCAGGAAGAAACCCCCACATACGAACGCGTCCACGGCGGAAACCGTAAATCTCCCAAGGGAAATAATGGGAACCAAGTAACCCTTGAATTAAATTTTCCAGGTCTGTCGGCCGGTGGCAGCCTTGAAATTATTATTTGGACCGTGAAATTTTCAGCCTCTCATATAGGTGGGGACTTCCTCTTGCCACCGCCCCCTCCCGCCGTCTACGGCCCTGGAAGTATTCGACAACTGTGACGGCCAGTCACCTCGGTGATTAACTTGTTTTAGCTCTACATGAGGGCAAATCCTGTTATAATAACCCCAAATTTTCCAGTTTTATCAACTGAAAACCCAAATTGCGTTCCGAAAAGTTTGTTCTCGGGATACTTTCTTTCGGCAGCCCGAAGCCTTGTCGGGGCTTCAGGCTGCAGTCCGGGAGCTTTGCCCTCTGTCACGTAAATCCTGGCGCTGCCCTAACGTCGGTATTGCACATCGTTTATCGTTCCTTCTATCCTGACCTTTTGTCTCCCGAAGAAATTGGAAAAAGTCTGCAACGGAGGTGCCACGACTCCTCCCCTACTGACGTCTTTGTAAGGGCAAACTAAGAAAAATTTATATGATAAATAAGAAAACATTAACAGAGAAATAGGGAACATTCAAGCATTGAAACGACATCATTTTTTCTTGTTTCATGCAACATAAAGTACTTTACCGGCGCTTTCACTTGTACGTCATACAGCTTTACAGTATTTGTATTAATATATTGATTCCTAACATAGTCGTTGGTCAGATGGTAAGGACCCCGAGTCCGACCGTATGTGAGTGCAAGTCACCTGGAGACTTGACAGTGAGTTTTCCCCGTTTTGCGGTTTCCAGTGTTACTCATATATTGTTGATTTTTGCAGCTTTTTTTTCTATGTTCCTTGTTATATCTTTTATCGACTCTTCTTCGTTACCACTTTTGTTTTTCTTAATTAGGCTTCGTTTTGTT